>PVIJ01006495.1:0-91616 GCA_004024925.1 Scalopus aquaticus | reverse complement strand
AACCCAGATGTCCAAAAATAGATGATTGGATCCAGAAGATGTGGTACATATACACAATGGAATACTATTCAGCATTCAAAGAAGATAAACACATGCAATTTGCAGTGACATGGATGGAATTAGAGGGGATCATACTCAGTGAAATAAGCCAGAAAGAAAGAGAAAAATATCGAATGGTTTCACTTATAACAGGACTATAAGGAAACCAAATAGGAGAGAGACAATCAACGGGGGAGGGGGGGGCGAGGAGGGGTGAGGGAAGGAAAAGGAAACAAAATGGAATAGAAAAGATAGATATCTCTCTCTCTCTCTCTCTCTCTCTATATATATATATATATATATATATATCTCCCCACAATGGAGTCTTATGCAGCAAATGAAAAAAAGCAGTTTTATATGAACTGATATGGAGAGATATCTAAGAATGGCATGGGGGAGGGGAATCAAGCTATAGAACAGACTGTACATTATTATTCTATTTGTGTAAAGATAATGCATATACATTTGTAAGTGCAAGAAAAATAGAAAGGAGTATCCAAACCATTACTGTAGCTATTTCTGAAGAATGGAATTCAAAGAAAAACTAGAGATTTTCACTTTGTGTATGTGTGTGTATACATAAACACACAGACCTTTAAAAAATAATGTTTAATAAATTTTTATTAAAAAAAAAAAAAAAACCTGAACAACAAACGCTCTAACTTAGGATAAATATAATCAATCTTGATGATCCCTAGCACAAGAAACATGGACTGTGCAAAATGCTCAACAAGAAATTGATCCAGGGGCCTCCCTAGTGGCACAACGGGTTAAGTCTCAGCACTATGAAGCTACTGGCAGCCACTGCAGCACAAGTTCGATCCCCAGCCAGGGAGCTGACCCACATGGTGCAGCAGACCTCTCCTGCATTGCCCGCTGCTCCCCTCAGCAGTGTACTTCAGTAGATCTGCCTGTTCTGCTCCCCACTCTGTCTCTGGTGAAACCTCTCACCACCCCACACCTCTGGTCTACACCCCAGTTCTTGTATGCATAAATAAATAAATCTTTAAAAAACAAAAAGAAACTCATCCATTCATTCAACAACCGTTTAAGGGCCTCCCTGGTGGCGCAACGGGTTAAGTCTCAGTACTATGAAGCTATCCACAGCCACTGCAGCACAAGTTCGATACCCGGCCAGGGAGCTTCCCACATGGAGCAGCAGACCTCTCCTGTCTCGCCCGCTGCTCCTCTCAGCAGTGTATTTCAATCTGCCTTGTTCTGCTCCCCACTCTGTCTCTAGTGAATCCTCTCACTCCCTGCACCTCTAGCTTACACCCCAGCTTGTATGCATAAATAAATAAATCTCAAAAAAAAAAAAGCCAACCATTTAAGAAACACTGTCAGGCATTGTGCCTGATTATACTGACATAATGGTAAGCAAGCAGGACCTAGTCCCTGCTCCCAAAGAGTTTACAAAGAAGGCTTTAGGTCTCCACTTTTCCTTTTTATCCCATAAGCAAATCCCCGACTTTCTGGTCTGTGTTCTCATTATGCCCATAATCTCCATAAAATAGAAACAAATTAATAATTACATCAAACAAAAACAAAAGTTTTAAAAAGGAATTCCCATTTCCTTCATAATTCGTCCTATTAAATGAAGTTGTAGAAAAAACAATTCAACAAGTACGCTTTCAAATGAACAAACAAAACAAACCAAAAGAGAACTTAGCTGTTAAATGAAATATAAGGGAAAATAGCAAAGAAAATATTTTCTTTTCAAAGGGAAAATAAACTACATGAAATTTTTTTCTTCATTGATTTATGTATGTTTAACAAATTTTCTACAATGAACGTGTACTACATGATACATAGTATCATGTACAATACAAAAGAACCTTCTATTGCAATAACAGATTAGCTGCTGAAAAATCTCCAACTTATCCCACTACACCAAGCCTTGTTGAGACTCCTTGTTTTGTTACCCAGGAGCCCATTCCCCCTTGTGCTGGGAAAAGCAGTCTGGGACATTCCACTGGGGAACCACTGCTCCATTGCCCCTGGGGTGCTCAATCCCCAGTCTCTTCCAGTAGCACTTTCTATCACCCTGGCCATCTCAACAGAAGAGGGAAACACATGACCCTAACAGATTCAAACCAAAATCAATCATGAAAAGAAGCTAATCACAATGAAGCTATTAAAATGATTATAACTACTGGCATAAATACAGCTAAAATTACTTAAAAAAAACAACTTTGTAAAACTGAATTTTCATTTAAATGTGGCCCTTGAATATTTTGTGTGACTATAATTTCAAATCACAACTGTCAGAGAAAGTCTTAGTACCTCTTCTGTTGAGACAGACAACAATGTAACAGCAACAAAAATAGAGTTATCGGAAAATTCGTATTTCTCAGAAGCTATTAAAACTCCATGTTTGTCTCAAAGAATAAGAATGTTGGATCCATATAAATCACATCCTGTTAAAATAGCTAAGTATAGCAACAGTAAGAAAATACAGGTTCCCAAGCACACATGTTAATCATGAATCATGTCTCCTCTGACAGAAAATGTTCAAAAAACTTTAATAATAAAGACTCCTCCAGGTAGTATTTTTGAAGCACCTAAAATGTCACACAATACCTAAAAAAAAAACTTCAGATAATTTAGCTTTTTAAGTAATTTTGATCAATTAATCATTTTCTTTTCAACACTAAGAAAATGATAAAGTTTATTTATAAATGAAAGGGAAACAAAGTTCAGCCCAATATGAGAAAAAACTTAACCATCAGATCTTCCTAAGAATAAAATGGGCTATCTTCAAAAACAGGGACTTCTCCCTTCCCTGCAACTAAACTAAAACCAAAATTCCATAATTCTCTGTAAATAAGACAATCCTTGAAGAATTCAACTATGTGCCAACTGTTTCATTTCTTGAAAGACTATAGCTGAACACATATAATAATCTGTTGCATTTTTTTCTAGCATTGCACAATTTTCCTGGCCTACAATGCACATACTGTATCTATTATCATATTTAAGCATCTGACAGCATTGTTATAAGAATCCATTCTACTCATCCCTAACTAAAAGCATATATAAATTTTTTAGTCTCCAAATGTCCATGGATTTCAGAAAAGTATCATATATATTTTTCCACAGTCTAAGTACAATACATTTCCTGAACTTTTAGCTTTCAGTTTCCTGTTCGTCAATGGCTGCAACTCTAGAGGCAATACATAAACACATCCTAGTCATGGTATTTCCACTTTTGACAAAGTGGATGTGAATTTAATATGACCAAGTGTAATTACAGTGTATATAAATGGTACATAGCAGCTATCACAGTGATAGCGGGGATTTAATAATTTACAGAGATATAAATACAAACTATATTCCTTGTATAAGAGTTTAATAAAAAACTCCTTATGTAACTTAGAAGTCAGAAAGTTTCTCCCTTATTAAAAAAAAATAAACAAAATCTGTCTTTTCAGACAATAACTATGAAACTCATCCTGTTTCTTTTTTCTCTTGCTTGCCAGGAAGCTCAGAGCTATATTTAATGTTCAAATACAGAAACTTTCTTGCCTCAGATTATTGGTGTAAATATTTTTTCCCACTCCCCAATCTTACTCATTCATTCTCAAGTGATTTAGTGCTTGTTTTCTCACTTTGTTTTTAGTTGTCCTTGCCTTTTTTTGTTCTAATTACAAACAATCAAATACATTCCATAAGTAGATTAATGAAAATTATAAATTAAAGTTAATTTAAAAAATTGTATCTTTAACATTATGAATGTGTTAACCCAGTCTATATACAGTGTAGGTTCTAAATATATCTTTATTTTCCATTTTTGAAGTTAATTATTTCACATAGCCATGATTTACTTAAAAAAAGTCACTGGCAAGTTTTTTAAATAAAAGAATGGTAAAATTACAAAACCATCAAAACAAGTTACTACATTAGGGACACTAGAAGGATTAGTAATTTTAAAATGCTTTTATCGTACTAATGACATTGGTCTGGCAAAACTAGATAACTGTCATAAAAATTACTTCATATAAAGAATATTAATCTTTTATATGGTTACCAGCATTCTTAGATTCAAAATGTACAATGGGTATAAAAATATTTAAGTAGTTCATGAACCTCAAAGAGGGAAACCCGGTCACACTTGTTTGAAAATTACAGACACACATACTCACACACAAAAATGTTCAGTGCGTGGTAATACCAAAAATTTGTTAAATGGAGATGAAAGATTAATAAAACAAAAACAATATAAAGATGAAAAGAAACTACAACCCAAATTAACACATCTATCAAAAACCTAAACAAAAATGTATCACGAATTAAACAGAAAATCTAGAACACTGTCATATTAAAAATGGAAAAGAGAAATGAACACATTTTCAAGGAAAACTTTATTGAAGTAACATTGGTTTGTAACATTAATATAGGTTTCAGGTATACAGCATTATAAATAACATTTTGAACACATTTTTAACAAAGACTACAGGCTATAAGAATATATAACATAGTATTAAAGATCTCCATTTTTAGGAGACACAAATAAAAAAATAGGAAATAAAAATAAATGTAACAAGCAAGGAATCCCATAATTTGTATAATAAAAGTGACAAAAATCAATTGTCCCTTTCTCAACGTTGAGAATTACAGAATTTATACCTCAAAGAAGTCAAATTACCAAAACTAAATATTTTAATGAAACTAACAGCAAAATTTATTACTATATAAATTTAGAAGAAAAGCTAGTAACTACTCACAAATATATAGCTTAACAGATTTCTAGCAAAATAATTCAACATAGAAAATATTTTAAAAATAGAAACAAAATTCTATATATTACATAAAAAAAGGGTCTAGGAGAAATCTACACACACACACACACACACACACACACACACACACACACACACCCCATTCAGTCCTCAAAAAAAATCCAAAAACTAATTTTGAAGTATTTCTCTTTCCTCCTAATAGCATAAACAGAAAAAAAAATGTTATAAAGAGTAATCATTCAAATACAAAGCAAGTAGCAGAATCATAAGAGAAAAGTAATATCCCCTTCTCCCTTCAAAAAATGAAGACAGGAAAAAGAAATCAAATCATGTGAAATATAAATAAGTGATCTGATACAATGCATGCAGGGCATGAGGACAATTTTTGTTGTTGTTAGACATTTGTAGATTGTACAATGCAACTTCACAATGTTTTTAAAATGATAAAGAAAACTTATTTCAGTAAAAATGAATCTTGTCCAGAAACCTTTTTTTTTTTTTCATTTTTGGAAGGAACATGGCAGGATAAGCAGTGGTCCAAGCATCTTTACATAATCCATACCATGTTTAATTTCTTTAATCATGGCAAAGAATATAAACATGAAAAGATTACCAGTTGTAAATGATTTCATGAGATGCTTAAAGCAACTAAATAGTATTAGTACACCACACAAATTTTCAAAATGCAAGGGAGGAAGTTAAACAATACATTTCAAAGAGTGGGCAAAAAAGTGGTGAGACAGTTATCTGGTGATTAGGAACTGACATTATTTATGTATAAGAAAAAATTACCTGCACTGTAAAAAGGGAAGAAAGTACTTATTGAACAACTAGTGACCAACACTAAGGTTAGAGCTTTATAGATACTCTATCACATTATATCTAGGTAGGAAAACAATGCAGAAGAAAACAATACTTAAGTTTCTCACCATTATGTGTGATATATATTAAAATGTAAGGGACTGAAGAAGTAAACTCAGATACTATTGCAATAGCAGAAGTACAGGGTTAGGAGCTGTGAGGTTAAAGTACAATGGTTCCCAACTTCTCATGGTAACCTCACTATCCTATTAGTCACTCTGTACAAGAACCTGAGTTCCACCACGACAGTAACAAAAGAGTCCACTTTTTGGGAGAATGTTATTTATGTTTACAGAATTACTGTGTTTACAGTTTATAGCTCTAAAAGTGAAAGAAACATTTTTCTTCTCAAAGCAGATTTCAGAGTTCGGGTTTCAAATGTTACTTTAAGAATAATTATGCTAGTTCCAGAAATGTAATCAGGTTTCTTGTTATGAAGGGTACATTATTATATTATTTCTGGTAGTAATAGTACTTTTTATATTGGTGTTTAATAGTTGTAGTAGAAAAATTGATAGTACTACTATGAATCCTACCCAGATGGTTGAGACGCACACTAGGATAACAGTGAAAATCAGTACCAGTTACACTGGGAAAGATGCAGGCCTAATCATTAATTAGCGGTGGATCTTCAACATGTGATTTTTACTTCCTCTGGACCTCACTGTCCTCATCCCTAAGACAAGATGGCTATCTAGGAGATACTGCCCTCCCTTTCTCTAATCCTTTTCACTTATAGCTTTGGTGATTTAGGATCTAAATAAAGACAGAGAGGAAAACAGCAGCAGAAACCCACTACACTTTGGAGGAAAGGAATAAGGCTACTGTAAATGACTAGGATACGGAGAGAAAACAAGAAAGTTAGCCAAAAGTACAGTTACAAAAAGAAATGGACAAATTCAAGCAGCATGATGGTCCGGGTGAGAGGATTATGAGCATATTAGTTTGAATAAAACTTACATGAAATCAGGAAAGACAGTGAGCAATGCTAGAGATACAGGCCCTGAAATGTTATTTGTAACAAACAAGGATGCTTTATAAGTAAATCAAGAAATCCTCCCATTACCTCAGTATATATGGAAAGTGGGTAATATTCCCTGACCTAATCCTTCATAATTGAACCCTAACATAATCACCCACTATTTCCCAAAGATTATTCTCTTCAGTCAATTTGACTTCATGGTTTCAAACAAATCAAGAATATCCCTCTTTTGTTATTATTCAATGTTCTCTTAATCTGAAATGTATTCTCCCTTTTCTCAACTTACAATTCATCATGCTTTTACTATGTTTGAGTCACCACACTAAGTGCTCAATATGTATTTGCTCATTTAATTCTCTCAACAATTCCCGAAGGAAGGTTAAGCAAGCAGCTTAAGATTAAACTCCAGCAGAGCTAAAATTCCAACACAGGCAGTCTGGCTTCAAGGAGCCAGTACTTTTACTTTGCTAACTTCAAAGCACGACAAGGTTTGTAATTTCACTGAAGTTCTCATCTGCTTACCAATTACCTCTTAAGTGAAACACTCATTTGCCACTTATCATGGGATCTAGTTATTTATCTTTTGTGTATGTACTATCTTTTCTGAGAACCTAACAGAACCTAATACCTGGAATGCAGAGGTGCTTGTTAATGAAACTATAATAGTATTTAATGTTTATGGAAGATTATACCGGTCTTGTGCTTAAGTGCTTTAAGATTGTCTCATTTAATCCTCACAACAACCCTGAGGTAGGTGTTAGCATTTACCCTTACTCAGTATTATACTGTAGATGAGGAAACTGAGGTTTAAAGAAACTAAATATCTTAATATCACAAAGTGCCAGCAATAATCTTACTTAAGAGTCTATATACCATACTCTTAATCTCCAGCCTGCAATAAAACAGCTTGAGGAGAGGGAATCAGTCCTAAGAACAATTTGATTCAGTTTGAACTTAATTCTGCAGCACTATGCCAAACACTAAGTAGGATTCTGAGTTAGAGGCATGGCTGCTGCCCACAAGAAATTCAGAGTGTGTTAAGACCTTAGGAGCAAATTCTGCTAGCCACTGAAATCAAAAGTTAAGCTTTTAACTTATATCTTAAATCAATATATCATTTAGTCATCAGAAACTCCCACACCATTTCTTCATCTTTCAGACTCTTCCACTCCCTCAATCCTAGGACTCATCTCCGTAGTTTCTATATTATCGAAGGGCTCTGTTAATTCCAACAACTATTAAGATGTCTAAATTAAATTTAGGGATAGTCAGGTTCAACGATCTATTTGATGAATTCCATGCTTAGAATAAAATAAGAGCAACGAGGGGCAGCCAGGAGAAGCAATGCAATGAAGAACATGGAAGTCACAATTTAAAGCAAAGATAAGCGTAACAGAAAAATGGGCAAAATTGGTGGAAGGGTCCGGAATAAATGTGGTGGAGAGATGTAGATAATGAAAACATTAAAATATAATCCACATAACAAAAACAGACACAAAGACCAATGGACCCGAATAGAATACCCAGAATTAAAGCCGCATATCTATGAACAACTAATCTTTGACAAAGGAGCAAAGAAAATGCAGTGGAACAAGGACAGTCTATTCAATAAATGGTGCTGGGAAAACTGGACAGCCACATGCAAAAAAATGAAGCTAGACTACTACCGCACACCCTGCACAAAAACCAACTCAAAATGGATAAAAGACCTAGACGTAAGACCTGAAACCATAAAATTTATAGAAGAAAATATAGGCAAAACTCTACACGACATACACTGCAGGTAGAAAAATACATACATGAAACAGTAATTGAAAAGTATATAAATTAGGCATTTTAGAATTTCAGAGCTGCAGAAAGACCTTAAAACACTAATCAATCCAACCCACTAATTTTTATTTCATTTTTTAGATTTTTATTTATTTTTGTGTAGATGAACTGGTGTGTAGGCCAGAGGTGCAGGAGTGGGAGAGGATTCGCCAGACACAGAGTGGCGAGCAGAACAGGCAGATCCACTGAAATATATGCTGAGGGGAGCAGCGGGCAAGGCAGGAGAGGTCTGCTGTGCCATATATGGGTCAGCTCCCTGGCCAGGGATTGAACTCATGCCACTGCGGTGGGCCTTCGTCGTGGTAGTGCTGAGATTTAACCCCTAGGCCATCAGGGAGGCCCACCAACCCACTAATTTTTAAATTAAAACAAGACTCAGGAAAGTTAAAGTAGCTTCCATTTGCCCAATGTTATATATCTACTTAGCAGAACACTCATCCTCATCTCAGTGTTTACTCCTACCATGCCAGGCTTCTCGGAAATGTTATGTTTCTCCTCTATTTTCCGGTCTTAATAAATCATTAATTTCTGCATAAACATCAGAATCTCCATATTATTCCTAATTTCCACGGAAGAAAGTTATATCTTTTCTTCTTTTTTTTTAAATTGCTAATTAAATAATATATTCTGAATTAGTTAAGACAATACGGAATTTAACCTTCTCATCTCTAAAGTCAATAATCTTAAATTGGATCTTGGTTCCTACTAGGAGGAAATTAAACATTTTCCAGAATAGCAGGAAGAAGAAAGATTTCCATAGGCTGACCAAATGCAAGCCGAGCTGATAACAACAACAATGCATCTGGAAAGGAATCAAGCCCAAGATCCCTGGAGGCCGGATGATTGCTGGTAAGAAATATAACAGATTATCACTTATCTTCCCTTTTAAACTTTATATCCTCCCAACTAACCTCAGGCCCCTGTCCTGACAAATGTCAATTCCAGGAGCCTTTAAAGAGAAGAGAAAGTAATGAAGTAAGAGAATCAGGTTGCTCTCAACAAAGGTGGCTTTTTGATGGGAACTATCTTGGCCTGGAGATATGGAAATAGGATAAGAAAGGAGGTTTTAGGTTAAACCACAGTCCTATACTTTTAGCCAAAAAAACACTAGGAAATCCTGGAAATGAGTTATATACACTCAGTATTTCCTCCACTGCACAGTACTTGCAGATATTCTGGACTGAAAGGAACTCATCCGGGGCCATTTCTGTGGTCTATGAAAGTCTGCCACTTAAACCCCTAGATATTTGGGGAGGGGAGCGGGTTGAGGATTGCCTGCCAGCCACTATTCAGCAGATTATTTAAGTGCTTTGGAAGTCTTCTATTATCACCTTGGTTTAAATGAATCACTTACGCTAAGGCTGACTGAAGTGGTCGTTGGAAGGGAAGATTAAAGAAGTAAAGAAAGAGTTAAAATGACCAGTAAGAATAACAGTCATTAACGGCTAATAAAGAAAGTTAGGAAGGGAAGCTTCTGGCTGGGGTGGGGGTAAAGGGTGTTGGTGTGCAGCTGTTACAGAGATGGTCTTGAAACATTTAGTTTTAAGACACAGGTGAAAATGCAGGCGTCAAGTTTGAAGGGCATCAAGTTTAGACAAAAGATATAGATTTGGGGTCTAAAAAGCACAGCAATGATTGAGTTTTAGAGAATGAGAAGAGGAAAACATTTATATAACAGCATTCCTTGAATACTACACTTTGAAGAGAACCTAACTTTCCCGATGAATAATACCTCATTCTAGAGCTACAAAATAGAACTATTTATTCTGAAGGAAAAGCTAAAAAATTCACCTTTCTTTTCCAGACTATGAGTTGACAAAGACAGTAAGGATGAAAATAGTGTCACAATATTTGCCCAATGTCAAGTCTCTGAGCTAAAACGCACTGCCTTTTACATTTCTCTATTTATAACAAAATTTTAGGGGGGAAATCTGAGGCACCCAAACGATTTTACAATATATGTGAGAACTTAAAAGTGTTAAAAAGCACATTAATCAAAATGTTGATAATATATATGGAGAATAAGCAAATGGTAGTTTATTATACCATTCTCTCCAGTTCAGTATGTTTGAAACATTCATTAAAAAAGTCAAGATTACCCATATATATATTTTTTTAATTCTATATGTAGTTAAGACTTGACAACTTGAAACAAATTCTAGTAAAAACTTTTCAAATAATGTTTTATTTATTCTTGAGAGACCAATGAAATTTAGCATGTATGAAATCAAAATGGCCCAGTCTGCTATTTTAGAGGAACATGAGTATATTCATTAAATGGAAAAAGCTAGTCCTTTTATCCATGTTGGATGATGCTGGATATCTGTCACACTTCAATGAATTTTTTTTTTTTGTAAGAAAAACACATAGGCCATAAAAATGTATGGTTTTGGTTAGTAAAGACAAAATAAATCTGTATCTCCTGTAACAATGACTAATTTGTTGAACCTACCATTAGTCTTCCTGTTACTTCAAATTATCTTCCAAGAATAGTAAGTAACAAAACAACTTTTTTATACATGTGCAAAAATAATAATAATAATTAAAAGAAAATGAACCAGTATCCAAAATTACACCTGCTACTGTGATGAACACATTTTAAATTACAAAATAAGTAGAAAAGTTAAAATGCTTTTAACAACTGCCATAGTTTAAGCTATGATTTAAACAGATTTACTCAAAATCAAATCACTGTTAAGATTATGACATCACTCAAACAATAGAGAACAGCAAATTCACCACTTAGATTTACCCTTACTGATAATCAAAAACATTTTATATGGTTTATAATCCCCAATCTTTCCTCACTATCTTAACTAGTACTATCCAAAAACGACAGCCAGGTTAATTTACTTCCTCTTCTTCATCTGGTAAGTCCCAAGACAATAAAGACTATACATGTCTGTACAAAACCTCGCACACTGTAGGTGTGCAACTCTTTAAACAGGAATAATCACCACCCTCATTTCCCAGAAAACTTTTGCTAGTTAGCAGTCTATTCCCTAGGTGATATGGTCTGCCTTATATAATTTTCAGGATCCTGTTTCTTCTAACAGAAATAAGTTGTCATAAAACTTCAGTTAGAAGCAGCATAAATATGAGTATGGACAAAAGACAGCGTTTCTTTTTCTACATTATTAAAGCATTATTTAATTCTGAATTGAGGTATTTCACTTTCCTCAGGTAAAAGGATCACTCTACTCATCTTCAACAGATTTTTAGCTTTTTTTCTTTATTAAAGTAAAACTTACCATCACGACATGCATAGATCTTAAATTATTTCAGTTAGTAAGTCTGAACAACTGGTGAATGTGGAAGTTTCTTATACTAGCCTTGAAACTTTTCGGCAAGTTAAAAATTACATGAAAATAAAGTCACCAAAAAAGTGTACACTTGAATTATCATCACCCAAATTGAGGTATAGAATACTCCCATCCCCCTGGAAAGTTCCTTTGTGCCCCTGTTCCAGTCACCCACAGCTCTTTCCCAGAAACTACCACTCTGATTTCTATCATGATACCTCAGTTTTGCCTGTTCCTGTATTTTTTTATAAATGACATCATTCAGTACATACTTGTGTCTGGCTTCCCTTGGTCTGAATAATATTTCTGAGATTCATCTATGTTGTTGTGTGAATCAGTAGTTCATTTATATTGTTAAAAAAAAAAAGCCACTATGAACATTTTGTACCAGTCTTTTTGAGAACATAAACTATTCCTCTTTGTGCTGCAAGACTTCATGGGGGGAAAGAAAAGTTTCCCATATAAATAAGCCTGGGAAGTCACATAGTATAGACTGATGTGTGTGTGTGTCTGCCACAGACACACACACCCAAATATATTATTATGTATAAATGCAAAAAAGCAAGACATTTCTCTATCTACCTGTGCATATATTTATATATGAGCTTGAATATATTCTGGAAAGTCTATCTAAGACCAGCAATGATATTTTTTGAAAATAAGATTCATGTGGAAATAAATCTAAGATGGGAGATGAGAGAGATGACCTCTTGTTTTTTCTTAACAATTATGGTTTAACCTAAGAATTCTTTTGTTTTCAAAAGAGAAACAAAATTTCTCTCCATGTAAGTTACCCTGCTAAGCTTCAATTAAACACCTTGTAGTAATAAATACCCTTTCCAAACTAGAATTTCAAAACATTGAAAGTTACCATCCACCATGTAATATTTTTTATGCTAGAACAAAACTCAAAATATGTAGATTATAAGATTTTATTGTCTTGCTTTTTTTAGAAGTTAAACATGTAAATAATTCAATGGTTACTACTTAACATCGGTAAAAACCATTTCATCCTCGTTCAGAATATATTCTGAAAAGGACTCAATCTCTAGGACGTTTTCTCAATTCCAACAAGAAACTTAACTGCAGCATTAAATCTGTGACAGAGATATTTTGACTTTCAAATTCCACTATGTAATTTTCAGCTGACAGTAGACAACGTTCTTTTTAATTTCCAGATGGGAACATTACACACAAACCTGATTTCTGAAGAGATCAATTTGATATTCCCAACCCTGGTTTTGATAATCAGATGATCATTTTCAGGGAGCTAAGAGTGTCTCCTCGATTAACATCATTTATAAATTGCCAAAATTGAGGCAGAAGGCTACAAATGGTTCTAGAAATTTACCATTGCCTGTTTTAGGAAAGGTTTGCAACTACAAAGGAGACAAAAACTATCCTCTTTTAGTCTTTTTCTTCATCTTCTACTCCTTCTTAAAAAATGAACAATTTCAAAAACATACAATTCAAATACACATTTTTAATATAAAAAATACTCTTAGTATGAAGATGTTCCCTAACTTTCAAAGATGTGTAATTGTCTACTTAAAAACACATTTCATTTCAAAAACACATAATTTTTGTTTTCCTAATAAGTATATCTTTTACTAAAAGAAACAGGCTTTATTAACTGTTACAAAAATGACAGAACCTGCAAACAGCTACAATCCTAAATGTTGTCTTTTGACTAATAGTCTCAGAGAACTAAAATAAAATTTTATTTTTATTTTGAAAATGTTTTTCTTCCAGGCTAAGGGTAGAAGACAGGTACACCAAATGCGTAGACCCCATACTCCCTCTGGTGGTCTTATACTCTCACTAACCAAATGTTTTCCAAAAAACTAGAATATTAAATCAAGCATTAAAATCCCATTTAAGGATTATAGCCTTTTATGTTTAAATTTCAGCTGAATGCAAGCCCATTCTCACCTTAATAAACTACAGGGTACAGGACATCCGTGGTGGCAAGAGGTTAAGTCTCAGTACTATGAGCTACCACGAGTTAGATCCCCTGCCAGGTCAGCAGGCCTTTCCTGTCTACCAACCGCTGCTCCCCTCAGCAGTGTGTTTCAGTCGATCCACCTGTTCTGTTCCCCATTCTGTCTCTGGTGAATTCTCTCACCCCCCACCTCTGGCCTATACCCCAGTTCTTGTATGCATAAATAAATGAATAAAATAAACTTAATAAAAATAGACTATAGGGTATAAATTATTTTGTGTATTGGAATTTCAGTGCTTCCAATATTGCAACCTAGTAACAACCTATAACAACCTAGTAGCTAAAGATTAGTTACAGGATACATATGGCTCTACTACAAATTATTAAAACCTGTCTCATCAAGACAGAATTATCTTTTACATAATAAACACTGTGTTTCCAAATTAAATCACACTAAGTGGCTACTTTCTTAAATTGTTTTAAAAGCAATAGTTATGTGATTTATATAACAACATCCTATCCAGTCTCTGGATGTATGCTGATTTAATTTTCTTTACATTTGGGGGTATATTAAATCAGAAGTTTAAAATGCACTATAGAAAAATTTAGAAATATTAAAAAATAAAAAAAAACAAAAGTTCGTTACTAATTAGGTAGGTTAGAAAGTTCAGTTTTAGAAATACAAAATGTACATATTTAATTGCTCAGCATTAAATAATTACAATTCTGTAATTCAGTGTGCCAAAATATGACTATATAGATTCTTCTTTAGAAACAGTTAAAAAATTACATTAAAGCTCTATAGATGATAATCCTAATGACAGGGACAACTCGCATTTTACAGTCAAATAAAACAAGTATGAATTTCTAATAGTGTAATTTGATTTAACCTCAACTTAGATGTTTTAATATATGTTTTTGTTTTTCATTCCAAAAAATTTTCTAGCCCCAAAACTCAAAAGCAGCTACACCTAAGGGTAACTAATTCAAAAACACTCCCAATGTTTACTGTATAGATACGAGAATTTAACTTACACTCACTTTTGAAACTGAAGTGTGGTTGATAATTTTATGATATGATCTACCACAAATTAAAGTAGACAAAAATCAGTAATTAAGATATCCAAAAACTAAATTTGAAAACAGGCTTTTAAATAAGTCACTTTTAAAATGAAATTTCCTAAAAATATATTTATGTAGTTAATTGATGATATGTGGCATATTTGCGCATCATAATAGGCTGAAGATTATAAAAATTCTAATTTTGCGTAATAGTTAAACTAATATATTCCTATACATTTTAAAGAGCAATTATATAAGTGATCCAAAACAGTGAGGGCCCCAATCTCATAAAGTTTCTTACAACCTTTTAAAGTTTCTTACAACCACTCTATATGAAGACAAGTTATTATTTAACCCACCTACCCTCACTAAACATCAAAAATCCAACTGGCTTTTAACAGCACTAACTTCTCCTATGACTATAGAAAGAGGATGTTTGTTTTTTTTCTGGACTGGTTTGTTCTCAGTTAAGAAACCTTAAGAAAAACTAAATTACCCAAAACATGTATTCTTTTCCAAATAAAGAGAAAATAAGAGATTTAGTTCCCCAGTCCATGTTGAACTACTTAAATTTTCTTCAGTTTTAAGTTTCCATAACTAAAATAAGGGTAGATTCAGAAATATACTTGTTTTCTTAAATTTAGAGGAAGACCTCATAACAGAGAAGCCTGTTGTTTTAGAGAAATAAAACATTTTATGAAGACCATGTTTGGTTATTTTTAAACATCTCAAATAGCCGCAGCTATCCTATTGGTTAAAGAATCTTTAAGTTTTGTGCTGAATAGCTAGGTAAATGTGCAAAATTACCATTGAATAAGAATAATAAAGTAGAATAATTAAGCCAAAATTCTAACTTTGTTTTTAAGAAGTTAAACTTACATCTCTTAAGTATAAACTATATCCAATACAGTCTTAAATAGGACACATTAGGGGAAAAAATGCGTACGCTAAATCAAGTGTCCCTCCCAAACAATGAGTGGTTATCAATAACACTCATTTTTAAAATGTTTCTCTTAAGTATTTTTTCTATAGATACCCTAAGCTGATCGGGGCCGTAACTGTAGACTGCCTAGCAGAGGTCAGTGAGGTGACACACAGAAAATGTTAAAAATCTCACAAATAAAAATTTCCCACAAGAGTGAGATTTTTTTTCAAGTCTACCCTTGAATTTTGATTCAAACACCAAGAGAAAAAACTGCTCTAAGTCTCTAAAGTAAAAACCCCTATTGGGTGGGTAGGTGGGGCTGAACTCCTACAGACTATTAAAAATAGTTAAAATGTCTTAACTTTTCCCTTGCCCACAATCTAACAAAATGGGAAAACAATGAAAATAAACACTTCTGTCCACCCGGAGAGAGGCAAAGAAAAGTTCCCCTTCAAAGCTAGGCTTTATTCCACTGGAAAACATACTCCTGAAAAGTAAATCCAAAACCACAAGCTCAAACTGCTTCATGCAGAATTTACTGAATGGCGGCCAAAAGCTGTACACGCTGTCCTGAACCACACAGAAGGATATCTAGAGTTCTGCATTCTCCATTTACAACTTGTACCTTACTATGCTTTGCCACCACTGCAGAAACCGATTTTTCAAATGAGAATAAAAGGCCGCTCTGGGTTGGTCCACCTACTCGTTGACCACCCCCCTCCCCCGCTTTTTTTAATTGACAGTGTTTGTGACTCCTGTCGTCAGCACACCTTTGAGACATCAATAGGGGAAAGCGCGCTAACGTCCCAGGAGGGAACTAAAGAAAGGAGCCCTGAAACAACTTTTAACTGGCTTTCATGTGGCACCTGTTAGAACCGCGCTGCAGTGGCACCTTCCAAGAGCGGCAGACAGCGGGGATGCAGCTCCCAATCGCTTGTCCCAGGGCGGCAGGTGAAGACGGCCAACACGCATCCACACCCCCCGCCCGGGGAGCGCAAAACGAAAGCCGGGAAGGCGGCTGCAGGACACTCCGTTATCCTCACCCTCCACCGGCCCGGCCAGGTGAGCTAGGGCTCCATCGCTCCCGCGGCGTCCCGGCGCACGGCTCACCCCGCTCGACTTCTCCCGCCGCCCGGGCCCCCGAAGGCGAAGTTTCGCTCCCGCCCGTGGCGGCGGCTGCTGCTCACGCACCGCCCGGCACTCCGAGGGTCCCGCCGCCAGCTCCGGGCGGCCTTGGTCAGCGGCGCCGGGCCTCGGGCGAGTCGGGGGCCGCCGACGGGAGCCGGAGCCGGGACCTGTCACCCAGGGCGGGAAACAAAAGCCGGGTGAGGACCAGCCGGCGCGACCTCCTCCGCCTCGGCGAAGGGAAGCTCAGCCGGGGTGGGGAGCGGCTCCCGCGGGCGCCCGGCGCCGCGCCTCCCGGAGAAAGCGCTGGCCCCGCGGCCGGGCGGGGCGCAGGGTGGTCCCGCAGTGGGGCCGGGGGCCTCCGGCGAGCTCGCCCCCGGGCTCCCCCCGCCCCGCTCGCCCAGACGCGCCGCTCCCGGGCTGAGGACCCGCGTGAGGGGGCGGGGAGGCGGTCGGACAAGGAAGGAGGGAATTCGGCCCCCGGGGCGCTGCGACCGCCCGCCCCATCCCTGCGGCCAAAGCGCCAGTACCTGTCGCTGCGGTGGCTCGTCGGCTCCGTCCCTCCGCCTCACCCGCGCACCCTCAGCCCGCCCAGCAGGCCGCCCGCGCGCCGGACGCCGCCGCCCGAGACTGGCAGCGCCAGCGAACCGGCCCGAATCCCCCGGGCAGCGCCCGGCGCCGTCCCGCCCCCCTCGGTCGCAGGACCCGCCTTCCATAGGGCCTCGAGGCTGTCAGTCCGCCCCCAAAAGGCGCGCGGGCTGTAGCTCTGCCTGTCCGGATTGGTGGCCGCGCGCCGTCTATGCAAATGACGCCACGCCCCCGTTCTGTTGCACCTCCGCCTTAGTGTAACCTCCGCCTCTTTACAGCAGCCCACGTGTCTAGCCCTTGCCCTTTGTGGGGGCCAGGGAGAAGGGATGGAGGAAACTGACCCACACCCCTTCGCACCATCTCTTACCTGTATAGAAACTAATTAATCCCTACACAAACTAGTGCGCTTCACAGCTGAATCGGCTCTGAAAGTTCTGCCCTGCCCCAAGGGTGGAGAGCCCCAGACTAAGCTCTTTGTGTCCACTGTGCAGACAAGGTTAGCCTCAGGAGACAATCCCTAGAAGTCCAAGATGCCCACTCGGGACTGGGGAAAATCCCGCCTCGAAAGCCAATTTGGTACATACTCTGGACACCCAGTGACTGTGCTGACCTTGCTTTTCCCATGGCTTTCTGTCTTTCAAATATGAAATCTCTGGGGAGACAGAAAGGGGCCTTTAAAAATGTCTGTGTTCTCTGCCCCCCGCCTCCACCCCCAAGAGATAGGTGTGCTGAGCAAACTCAGCTTCAAGAAGGGTCCAGGCCGCACCAACTAAACGGCCACGTTTGAGTCACACCCACGGATATTCAGGAATTCCAAGGCGGGCCTGAGAGAATGGGTAGCTCAGACCGCTCAATCCCCTCCCTTCTTGTTTCTGAAGAAACAAAACTAAGTTCCCATAGCCAGTTAGTGACCTATGAGACTTGATAGTTACCTACGGAAACCTAACGTTCTACAGCCAGATTTAGAAGCTAGATCGCCTAGTTTCCAGTCTGGTCTCTGCACTGTGCCATGTATGTTGGTCATCCGGGTATTTAAGGAGATCCTCTTCTACCAATGCCCATGCTGTGTGCTGGTGCTGTTCCCTGCCTTCAAGAGGTGGTACCTGCAAAAGACAAGTAGAGTCAACACTAAACACTCCTCGAGGGCAAGGGCTTTTTTTTTTTACCAGTTGCCAGAGTGGGTTACTGAAACAATTGATTCATGTGTTAACTCAACAAGACTATGGTGGTTAAAACTGCATGCTACTGCCAGTTGATTAAGCATCAACTATGCTTACTAACAGTAACTGTTAAATACTGTATTCTGTATAGGATACACAGAGGTGAGGAGATACTACCCCAGCTCTGAGGATTTCAGTCTAGGAGACAGTGCCTTCCACATTACTTGTCAGTGCACCTCAGGTTACAAGGATTGTGGCAGATGTCTGCATTAGATCACAGTGAAGGCCATCAAGGAGAGAGGACTTGGCTCTTCTGGGGAGAAGCAGGAAGGCTTTATTGAAGAGGTGACACTAGAGCTGAATCCTAGAAGATGAATTCTTAAAAAATGGTGTTTGCCAGAGAGAAGAATGTGGAAGAGGAAGGAAAGAGACTCCTGGGCAGGAGGAGGTTAGCATAAGCAAAAAGCACACAGACCTGGAAAAGTCTAGTAATTGAGGGAACATCAAGGAGCAGTGTGGGCAAATCTGCAGGGCTGTGCGGGCATGTCACATGCTCTGGGACCAGATTCTTCCACGAGGAAGACAGAAAGACCCGGGAGGCTGCCAGGCTGTGTTGTAACACACCGCAGCAAACAACAGGCCCTGTAGATACAGCTGCAGGCTTTTTTTCTAGGCCAGAGTCTGGGGAACAGTCAGTTCCACAGTTTTGAAGGCAGCCTGGCTGGTCCCACCCACTGTCAAAAACCACTCCGGTCACTACACTTGCCCTGCTCAGAATTTGGAAACACATGTGCTTGCACTTTCCCTAAATGTTGCTGCCCTTCAGAATTCGAAGATTATATGGGCCATGACTGCAGACACCTGGGTGTGGGCTGAGCTGCCTTTTCTAATGCACAGAACAAATTCAGCAGGACCTGTCACAAAGGCTAGCTTCATGGGCATGTGATCTGGACACATAGGACCCTATACTGAGAGAGACCCTGTGCTTGGTTTAATGCTCTGCTGTAGCCATCTTGAAATTATTAATAATTTTCGACCAGGGGCCCCAATTTTTCTTTTTGCACCAGAACCTGCAAATTATGTAGCCAGTCCTAAGGTCACTACTAGTTACCCCTGGGAATGCCTGTGATACTGCTCAAACCATCTCTCTTCTCTCTTTCCAAGTTGCTTTATTTTTTTTTTTTTCTGTTCAACATCCTGTTCTGCAGCTTCCTTGGTCCTTTTGCACAATGTCTAAAAGCTGGCCATTGGTGCCAGCCATGGGGAGACACATGACGAAGTTCTCTGTGATGACCTTGGCTTTGTCCCTCTTATAGACATCCTGTACAGACCTGGCTGCATATCTCATTTTTTTTAAAGATTTATTTATTTATGCATACAACTGGGGTGTAGGCCAGAGATGTGGGGGGGAGGGGTGAGAGGATTCACCAGAGACAGTGGGGAGCAGAACAGGCGAACTGACTGAATTACACTGCTGAGAGGAGCAGCGGGTGAGACAGGAGAGGTCTACTGCACATGTGGGTAGCTCCCTGGCCAGGTATCGAACTCCTGCTGCAGTGACTCTGGATAGCTTCATAGTGCTGAGACTTCACCCGTTGCACCACCAGGGAGGCCCTGCATATCTCATTTTTTAAGTACTTAGCATTCACCAGGTTTGCTCACAGGCATTGTATCCCTTGATTTTCACAACGGCAATGTGGGGGTAGGTGAGTATTACTAGTACCATCTATTAGTAGTGAAAACTGAAGTTTGGCAATGTTCTTCAGGTGAAAAGGGCAGAGCTCGTGTTTGAACTCGGCCTACCCAAGGTCTGTTCCACCTGCCATGGAGCTGCCTCTCTGTTGGTTTCATAATCCTTTCAAAGGCATATTCGTGCATGAAGGGTGCACTGTTTTAAGTCAGTACACACACAGTGGAGTAGATGTGTCATTTCATGACTGCCTGTTACCTTTTGAATAGTTTTGAATAAATTTTGAAATATTCTCACCCATTATATGTTCAAATAGTGTTTCTGTATCTTTTTTCCTTCCCTTCTGAGCCTTCAATTGAAACACACATTAGACCTTCTTACTATATTCCTTTCTTCTGTATTTTCTATCTTTTGCCCTTCCATAGTTTGCTCTAAAAGTTTCTTCTGATAATTCTTAGTTCATTAATTTCCTCTTCAGCTAAAGAAATTTTTCTTTTAAGCCCATCCATGGAGCTCTTAAAGTTGGTAATTTTGTTTTTTTCAGCTCTAGGATTTCTATTTGTTTTTTTTTCTTTCAGATCTCTTCTTATATCTCTTAGTGCCTTGCTATAATTTTCTCTTTTTAAATGTAGTAAATATGACTAGCAGGCAACCATAAATAAGAGACATTCTACAGGAGAGGGGGAGAAAGAGGGAACAAAACAAGGGAGAGAAGAGCACAAGAGACTATGGTGATGGTTCACGGGTAAATTGGTCATGGGAAACCTACTGGAAATACACAATAATGTAAAGGCTATAAATTAAAAAGAAATAAATAATAAAAAATATAAATAAATGTAGTAAATATGGTTGTAGGCAACTATCTACAAGCTAAGAAAGGGCATCTAATGTCATACTTAATGGTGAAAGACTGGATTCTTTCCCCAGAAAATAAGACCAGAAATAAGACTAAGATGCCCACTCTTGCCACTTCTACTTAACATTACACTGGAGGTTCCAGCCAGGGAAATTAGGCCAGCAATTAAAAAGCATCCAGACTTAAAAGGAAGGGGTAAAATTATCTCTATTCACAGATGACATGATCTTGTATATGGAAAAGGAATCCTCTAACAGATGATACATTAAAAAAGTCAGCAATATTGTAGGATACAATATCAATAAAAATAATTGTATTTCAATACACTTCCATTGAATAGTCCAAAATGAAATTAAGGGGAAATGTTATGCATGATAGTATCTAAGAAAATAAAATACTTTAGAATAAATGTAGCAGGGGCCTCCCTGGTGACCTAGGGGTTAAGTCTCAGCGCTATCACTGTGACAGCCTGAGTTAGATCCACATGGTGCAGCAGACCTCTCCTGCCTCGCCTGTTGCTCCCCTCAGCAGTGTATTTCAGTAGGTATGCCTATTCTGCTCCCCACTCTGTCTCTGGTGACTCTTCTCACCCCCTCCACCTCTGGCCTACACCCCAGCTCTTGCATACATAAATAAATGAATATTTTAAAATAAAATAAAATAAAACTCATACAGAATTGCAAGAGACCCAAGTATTCAGAACAATATTTAAAGGGGAAAACAAAGGAGGAGGACTAACATCACCTGATTTCAAAGCTTACCACAAAGCAATAGTAATCAACACTTGGTATTGGGACAAGGATAGGCATGTACATCAATGAAATAAGATTGAGAGTTTAGAAATAAGCCCACACATTTGTGGTCAACTGGGTTTTCAAGAAGGGTACTAAGTGTTGGTGAGTATGTGGAGAAACTGGAACCTTTGTGCATTGCTGGTAGGAATGTAAAATAGAGCAGCCTCTGTAAAAAATAGTTTGGCACTTTCTGAAATGTCAAACAGAATTATCATATAACCCAGTAATTACACTCCTAGGTTTATGCCTAAAACAATTGAAACCAGGAACTTGTACTGATTCTTGTACACCAATGTCTATATCACCATTATTCATAATAGCCTGGAAAGAAGGAAACAAGCCAAATGCTTATCAAATGATGAATGGATAAACAAAATGCAGTATGTCCATACAATGGAATATTATTTGATTGTAAAAAAGAAGTACTGATCAATGCTACAACTTGGGTGAAACTTGAAAGCATTATTCTAGATAAAAAAAGTCCATTACAGCACCTCCCTGGTGGTACAGGGGTTAAAGTCTCAGCACTATCAAGCTATCTCCAGTCACTGAGGCATAAGTTTGATCCTCAGCCAGGGAGCTAACCCACATGGTGCAGCAGACCACTCCTGTCTCGCCTGCTGCTCCCCTCAGCAGTATTTCAATAGATCTGTCCATTCTGCTCCCCATGTTGTCTCTGGTGAATCCTCTCACCCCCCACACCTCTGGCCTAGACCCCAGTTCTTGTATGCATAAATAAATAAAATAAGTCTTTAAAAAAAAAGAAAAGAAAGTCCATCACAAAAGACCACATGTTATATGACTCCATTCATAGGAAATGTCCAAGACAGGGAAGACAGAAGACAGGAAGTAGATTAGTGATTGCTTAGGACTGAGGGTGGAGGGGAAAGAAACACAGGAAGATGATAGGTAAAGGGTATAGGGTTTCTTTTTGACATGATGAAAATGTTCTAAAGCTGACTATCATGATATTTTCATATATCTGTGAATATATTAAAAAAGTCACTGAGTGACATACTTTAAGTGCATGAATTATTAAATGGTATGTGAATGAATTGTTGAATTGAGCTGTTTTTTTTTTAAGCATCCATCTATGGACCATAATTTTCTTATTCCTCACTTAAAATAATAACTTGTATTTCTTTGCTCACAACCCTTCAATTCGGACAGGATTCAGCAGAGACAACACATCTCTATTCTATGGACATCAGTTGGGACAGCTTAACCAGAGTTGAATGATCTACTTCAAAGCTGGCCTTACTTACATGGAAGGCAAGTGACACCTCAGCTGGGATATTGGCTGGGGTCCTCTGTTCTTCTCCATGAGGTTAGGTTGGGTTTCTTACAGTGTGACAGTCTCAAGTTAGCTAGATTTCTAAACATGGTGGCTGGCTTCCTCCAAAGGGTAAATGTAAATATCTTCCAGATCTTCTTAAGGTTTGTCCTGGCACTGACAGCATCATTTCCACCACATTCTATTGACTAAAGCAGGTCACAGACCAGTTCAGATTCAAGGGGAGGAAACTAATAATGTCATGAATACGCAAATGCTTGGTTCACTGGGGGCCACCAAAGTAACAATCTATTACAGTCAGCCTCTGTCTCCTAATGATTCACTTCCTTCCACATGCAAAAACTACTCACCACCCCTCAGCATCTAAAAATCTCACCCCATTACTATATTAGGAATGAACTGAAAGTCCATAATTTCATCATCTGAATCCAGGTAATGAATGAGATTTTTTTAGGATCTGATGACCTTTGAACTAAAGGCAAGTTATCTGCTTCTCATAGAGAAAAGAAAATCTCAATAGATACTCCCATTTGAAAAAGAGGAAATGGAAACTACAGATCCATAGCAATTCTGAAACCCACCTGGGAACATATCATAATTCCTTGGTTAGCTCCCACTCTTGGCTAACTCTCATCTTTCTGGATTCCTTTCTTTTCATGTCTCTTGGTCCAAGAATTCCTAAGTATCTTGTTATATTTTTGATATTTCTGAGATTTAAAAATATTCGGTTAGGTATGTAATTGTCTTTGTTTTTTTCTTTTTTAACTTTAATTTTATTTTTGTGTAGAAGAACTGGGGTGCTGGGGTACAGGCCAGAGGTGTGGGGGGCAGGATGAGAGGATTCACCAGAGACAGAGTGGGGAGCAGAACACACGGATTGACTGAAATACACTGCTGAGGGGAGCAGTGGGCAAGACAGGAGAGGTCTACTGCACCATGTAGGAGGCCCACTGGCCAGGGATCGAACTCAGGCCATAGTGGTGATAGGGCTGAGACTTAACTCCTAGGCCACCAGGGAGGCCCATGTAATTGTCTTTGATAGCATGATTGGTACCAATTTCAAATGGCCTTTCTATATTTGCATGAATCGCCTATTATGAATTTTGTCCCTCAACCAGGAAGTCAGAATTCAAATTTCTAGCCTGTCTGGCATAGACATGTGACCTAACTCAGCAATCATACATCCAAAGGAGATTTGAATTTGAAAGGGCAGGACATGAGGCTTGGTGAGGCATTCCAACTAATTTTTGTTAGACAAGTGGTCATAAAAAATTCCAATTTTAAAAAATGAGGCAAATCTATGTCTATGGTAGCAGTAATTTTTCAGTATCCTCTCTCCTTTCATTTTTGATCTGAGTACATGGCTATCTGGAATAAAGAATATGTTTCCCATTTTCTAGCACAGCCAGGTATGTCCCTCTTTTCTGGTCAGTGCATATAGAGCAGAAATGTCATAAGAAGTGTCCTAAATGGGGAAGCATGTTCCTTTCCTTCCTTTCCTCTTTGTACTGACTAGATGCAGATGTAATGGCTGGAACTCAGACAACATTATTGAACCATGAGGTAGAAGTCCTGTGTTAAGGATGAAATAGCAAAAGACAAAGGAATTGGGTCTCTGTTAATTGTGGAGTCCTAGTATTGCCTGGCTACTTGCCTCTGGACTTTATTATTGAGAAAGAAATCAATGTTTAACTTTGTAGGTTCCTGATATTTTTAATATTTCATCACTTGCATTTGAACCTAATTTAAAATGATATACATAATGATATGGAATGATTTCTAAGGTAAATTGTTTTTCTTTATTTCCTTTTTTTTTGATTTTCTTGTTTTTATCCATTTCCATTGATTCTAAGATAAACTATTAAATGAATAAAGCAAGGTAAAGAGAAATAGTATGGTACTATTTTTTCAAAAATGTATATGTATATGTGTTTGCATATAAGCAGCATTTTCCAGAGGGATATATTGTTTGAATTTCTTCCATGTGCAGGTATTATTCAAAAGCAAATTAAAAAAATAAAAATTTGAAACATAATTTAAAATTATTTACACTTTTAAACCATCATACGTTGGCAAAATTATGGCTGATTTTCCTCTTCTTTCTACTTTCCTGTATCTTTAGGTTTCTAAGTATATTTATATACAAAACAGACTAGTCCCAGAAAATAAAAATAATTTATGCTTTAAATATGACTGTTCTTGATATGTATAACCTTAAATTCCCAAAATCTCAAAGACGAATATACTGAATATTCACTTTGGACCACAAATCCACTCAATAAGTATTGAACATCTACTGTCTTGCCCCTATCTAGGCACTGTTCTAGGTAAACAAAACAGAAAAGATGCCTTTGTTCATGGAGTTGATATTCTCATGGGGTAGACAGTTTAATAACTAGATAAACAAATAAGATTTTTTTCAGATAGTGCTCCTTGCAACAAAGGAACAGCAGGGTAATGTGATTAAAAAGTGCTGAGGACACCCATAGAGAAGGTGGTAAGGAAAGACCCCTGGGGAGGTGACAGTTGCTGAGACCTGAACCTGAGTGATAAAAAAAGAGTCAGTTATGGAAATTTTCAGAGGATAAGAAATCCCCTGAAGGAGCCTGTAGCATGGGAGAAACAGAGTTGGCCAGAGGAGTTGAGAGGAGTGTGTGCGTTAACTCCCTGTCTCGGGGTCCAACTCAGGCCGTAACAGTGATAGCAGTGAGGCTTAAACCCTAGACCACCAGAGACACCCAAAACTGCTAAAATTAGAAAGACTGACAATACCAAGAGCCAGCAAAGTGGTGGAACAACTAGAACCCTCAACCTTTGGGCCTCCCTGGTGGCGCAATGGTTTAAGTGCAGCACTATGAAGCTATCCAGAGCCACTGCAGCACGAGTTCAATGCCCGATCAGGGAGCTTCCCACCTGGCACAGCAGACCTCTCCTGCCTCGCCAGCTGCTCCCCTCAGCAGTGCACTTCAGTAGATCTGCCTGTTCTCCTCCCCACTCTCTCTGGTGAATCCTGTCACCACCACCACCCGCCATACCTCTGACCTACATCCCAGCTTGTATGCATAAATAAATAAATCTTTAAAAAAAGGAAAAAAAAAAAGAACCCTCAACTTTTGCTGGTGGAGACATACAGCTACTTTGGAGCACAATTTGGCAGTTTCTGATGAAGTTAAACACACACTTACCATGTAACTGAACAATGTTGCTTCCAAGAGAAATAAAAATGTCCACACAGAAAAAAATTATGCAAGAATGTTCACAGCAACTTTTTTCATAATAGCCTCAAAATACAAACTATATTGGGGCCTCCCTCATGGCTCAAGGGGTTAAGTCTCAGCACTATGAAGCTATTGGCAGCCACTGAAGCACTAATTCAATCCCTGGCCAGGGAGCTGACCCAATGGCACAGCAGACCTCTCCTGTCTCGCCCACAGCTCCTTTCAGCAGTGTATTTCAGTCAACCTGCCTCTTCTGGTCCCCACTCTGTCTCTGGTGAATCCTCTCATCCCTCCACCCCATGCCGCTAGTCTACACCGCAGCTCTTCTATGCATAAATAAATAAAATAAATTTTTAAAAGTACAAACTATATCATCTTCATCAACAGGAAAATGGTTAAAGTGTGGTCTCACCACAGAATGGCATATAATACACCAATGAAAAGAACTAAACTACAGTCATGCATTGTGTAAAGGTGGGGACGCATTGATTGTTACTTGAATGTCATAGAGCGTAATGACACAAACCCTTTGGGATAGCCTACTACCCACCTAGCTTATATATATAGGGACCACCATTGCATATACAGTCCATCATTGACCGAAACGTACTTAGGTGGGATGGCCATAGTAATACATGCAAAAAAATAGACAGAACCTCTCTGCTGGTGCAGGCATTAAAGTCTCAGTGCTATCAAGCTATCGCCAGCCACTGAGGCATGAGTTTGATCCCCAGCAAGGGAGCTGACCCACATGGTGCAGTAGACCTCTCCTGTCTTGCCTGCTGCTCCCCTCAGCAATATATTTCAGTAGATCTGCCTGTTCTGCTCCCCACTCTGTCTCTGGTGAAAACTCTCATCCACTGCACCTCTGGTCTACACCCCAGTTTTTGTATGTATAAATAAATAAATAAATCTTTAAAAAAAGAAACAGAGACAAAAATCTCAAAAACAGTATGTTGAGTGAAAGAAGTCACATTAAAAAAAAAAGTACACATGGTGAGACTCTCTGTATCTAAAATTCCAGGAAATATCAATCTAAACCAAAGTGACAGAAAGCAAATTAGGGGCTGCTCTCAGATCAGGTGGGCATTGGTTGCAAAAAGGAACAAGGAAACTTTCAGAGTGAAGGAAATTATCCATATTGTGATATACACAAGCAAACGAACTTGTCAAAATTCATCAAACTATAGACTAAAATGGGTGCACTGTATTGTATGTAAATTAAGACTCAATAAAGTTGATCTAAAACACACAATGTTTATGCTTATTGACTAGCTACACACATTATCTGTTCACTGCTTTCTGTATTTGGTGGGAATTAGATTGAATCTAAGATCATTTCTTAACTATTCACTTGTTTTTTTCTCTCAATTCCTAGCCCCAAAGTGAGCTGAGCCTGTCACCTAGAATTTCTACCTTTTGAGGCTGACTAGGTCATCTCAACCCTTACCACAGAAATGTTTATCTCCATCCTACAGAGAACAGACATTCAGAGTGGTTAAGTCAACAGAAATGCTTTCCCAGGAGGTCTTAGTGGATTGGGGGAACCCCTCAAGGACTCCAAGAGTTCCGTTCCTTTGCTGGCTGATGCCTGAAGTTCATGAGTCCAAATGTCATCTATCCAGCATTAGACTTTAGAAGTCTTGGGGGAGGGGAAAGGAATGACCCCAATCTTGCTGACTCAGTGAAGAGTAACCCCTGCAGAAGAGTGTTCTTCCATTCAACAAGCAGGCCCTAGGGACCTGGGAGACACAAAGATGAGGTACACCCAGACCCTGTCTTTGTTGCACTCAGTCTCAGCCTAATGACCTCTGTTTAATGGGCCTAAGAGCCCCTCAAGATTCTTATTGGGTAGGGCTGTTACCTACTCCCAGGTGGTCACCTGCAGGACATTTTCGAGAAACAGTGACTGGAACAAAAGGAACACTGAAACCCTTTAAAATAAGCAGTATCTGAAATTGCTGCAAATTTCATGAATGAACCCCAAGCAGGATAAACACAAGGGAAATGTCAACAAGGCACATCAGAATCAAGTTTAAAACAAACAAACAAACAAACAAACAAACAAAAAACAGCAATAAAGAGAAACTCTGGATGAAGGGATTTAAAAGAAAGCTTTTGCAGGATGGGGATGTTAGGAGAAAGCCCTGGGTAAGAAGGGCAGGATAAGGGGAAGATGAACCCCATAATTCAAAGATGAACCCCATAATTCAATAGTCAAGGCCCTTGTGGTTTGCTAAGGTGAAGCCAGTTGGGCCTGCCCCTGGAAAAAGGCCCAGACTCTGTTTTAAGCTAATCCCCTCTCTACCTGCCACCTTCACTGTGAAGGGTTAGATTTGAATCACACCCCAGCCTGGTTCTCAGAAATCTTTGGGCAGTTGCAGCAGAGCTGGATGTTGTTCTCACCGTGTTGTCCAAACAACTAGCAGGTATTTCCCAGGCCCGGCTGCAAGGAGGCTGAGAGCCTGCGGCCCCCGGAGACGCGGAGGCACCAGGGTCTACTCTCCAGGGACTCAGCTCCAATGTCTGGAACCTGGCTGACCCTCCAACTGAAGTTGGCCAAGTGCCCTGTGCACTTCCAGAAAGTATTTACTCAGGTTTCATAGCAGCTTTGCTTTCCTGTCCAGGCCCTATGGGCACAAAGCAAAATTAATCTTATCCCCAAGAAGTCAGTGTATCAAGACAGTGGGCCTAAGCGGGCAGGAGCAAAAAAAGGGGTGGCTGACATGGGGCATTTGATGGGTAATGAGGATATTGCTCAAATCAACAGGAACCACACCTGTGGAAAGAATCTTGAGACTAGAGAGAGGTGGCAGCAAAGGCCAAGTCCTGTGGCCCTGAAAAGGGATAATCCCATGAAATTTTGCACCAGTTCCAAGCCCTCCGGCCACAGCGCTGATATTGGCTAATGTCTACCCAGCACTTACCGCAAATGGACTGTGTTCTAGGTTCTTTAAGTGCCTGTATCATAAGCTCCCAGAGTTGGCTTTTCTTTTGTGGAAAGCAAGTGTCTGATTTAAGCTTGATGCGGAGGCACTGGTATCAAAAGGGCATCCACTTCAAAGAGGGCTAACAAACATCTGCCAGCCCTGCGACCAGATAAGCGCAGGGCGCCCCTCCCCCCGCACCCAGGCGCCCTTTGTTTTACAGTCCTGCTTGATTTCGATGACTGGCCAGTTAGGACTGACTTGTGTCTTTCCTTTTTCCTTCTTTTGTCTCTCTTCCCGTGCTTTAAATTCCTGTTCTCATCATTTGAATGCGCCAATGAGAGCAAGCTCTCAAAACCCTAAACCCCCCACCCTGAGCCCCAATAAAAGCAGAACCTCAGTCCTCTTCTGTGTGTCTGTCTTTTACCTCCCTCCTTCTCTCCATGACCTCATTATTGCCCAGGTGTGCTGTGTAATTTCCAGGTATTGTAAGTCATAAATTGCTTGCTTTCAAAGTTTCCTGATGGATATTATTGCTTGTCAGAGGGTAGCTTGTAATCATAACGATCCTGAAGACTGGTCTAGTCGTAATCTGAATAGTCAGTGCCTTAACTAATTTAATCTTCAACAACATCTGAAGGAAATTGTGGAGAGAATTTAAGTGATCTGCCAAGCTGGGAATTGGCAGAGCCCTGGCTCATCCCAATTACCTTTCCAAAGTGAACTCAGGGAGACTGAAGTTGTTGGCTGGTTCAGTGGCAAGTCAAGAGTGTTAGATTGGAGGCTCCACAAACCTTCCTGCCCTGAGGATTCTCACTTGGGCTTTCCCCTAAGCATAAATGTTCAATTTGCATATTGAATAGCAGAAACATGTCCAAATATGTACAGCCACCCTGGGTGGAAATGAAGATGATCTCAGCTTCTGCTGCTCCACCAGGTGTCTGTTAACTGCTGGGTCCCACATCCCATCACATCTCTCTCTCTTCTGCCGTCCAGCCGTGCCTTTCCCACTACCAAACCCTGTGTACCAAACATTCCCTGGACTTCCTTGCTCCTTTCTTCCCTCTCCAATGATCAAAATCTTTCAAGAATTAGGGCCTCCCTAGTGGCACAAGGGTTAAGTCTCAGCACTATGAATCTAGCCACAGCAACTGCAGCATGAGTTCAATCGCCGGCTAGGGAGCTTCCCTCATGGTGCAGCAGACCCCTCCTGCCTCACCTGCTGCTCCCCTCAGCAGTGTATTTTGGTCGATCCACCTGTTCTACCCTCCACTCTGTCTCTGGTGAATCCTCTCACCCCCCCCACATCTCTGGCCTACACCCCAGCTTGTATGAATACATAAATAAATCTTTTTAAAAAAGAAAGAAAAACTCAGTCTGGGAGAGCCATATAAATTCCATCTAGAAAGCAAGATGAAAATGTGATGACACATGAGAAAAGATAGCAGACATTGTAAAAATAAAAAAAGAAAAAAAAGAAAGAAAAGAAAAGGTGATGTATGGGATTTTACTCTCAAATTCTATCTTCTTTAAATTTTACTATGTTCCATAAAGATAAACTAGCTTTGTCATGACAGACATCTTGCATAAATGAAGATGAACCCTACTTGTTCATTCTACTAAACTTTAATGAGTTCATTGATTAATTCATTCATTCATCAGACAGTAACTGATTCTGGTTGCTCAAAGGCTTTATAAGTTGGTACATGCTGATAACAACAAGTGAAACAGAATAACGCAGGGGGTAACTGCATAGACTCTTCAACTGAACTCACTGTAAATCCCACTCCACCATATATTAGGCAAATCACTGTTGGTATGTAACTCATTTAAATTCTCCGTGTGTCAGTTTTTCCCTCTATGAGATGGAGATGATAATAGTAAACATCAAGGTTACTGTGGAGTTTAAATGCACTAACAAGTGAAAAATACAGAGCAGTCAGACAGTATGTGCATGTAGAAAACTTGGCTTTTAAACCACTATTGTCAGCACTAGTGTAAAATGTGTGCTAACAGAGACCAAGAAGGGCCCCCTCAGGCTGGAAGGGTGGGGAGGTCTCTGCTAGGTCGAGGAGGGGATGGGCATTACATGAAGCGGCACATGCGAGAGCTCAGAAGTGTTCACCAGCATGGCCAGCTGGGGGAACCGGGAGGCTGGAACATAATGAGCAGTTGGGAGCAGGCTGAGAGGGGCAGGTGTGTGCCTGCTGTGCCATGTCAGGGCATTTGGGTCCTCATTTGGGAGATAATGAGGGGCCAGTAAAGGGTTCTATGCCACAGATCAGCTGAATGTTTGAGGCACATGGTTCTGTGTGAAGTATGGATAACCCTGGAGGTGGAAGGCCCCCCGCTGTAAGAAAGGTGGTGAGGCAGTGGTCATGAGCCTCGAAGGAGAGAGTGGATGGGGGAGGGGGAGAAAAAGCAATACAGGGGGCAGGGGGATTGATGGGATAGGTTAGGAGAGGCAGAGCTGAATGACCCCCAAGTTTTTGCCCTGGGCCACCATGTAGTATTAGAAACTGGGCCTCCCTGGTGGCACAAGTGGTTAAGTCTCAGCACTATGAAGCTATCTGTAGCCACTGCAGCACGAGTTCAATCCCCAGCCAGGGAGCTTCCCACATGGCACAGCAGACCTCTCCTGCCTTGCCCGCTGCTCCCCTCAGCAGTGTATTTCAGTAGATCCGCCTGTTCTGCTCCCCACTCTGTCTCTGGTGAATCTACTCACCCCCACTCCGACACCTCTGACATATACCCCAGCTCCTTCATGCATAATGAATAAATCTTAAAAAAAGAATAAAAACCAAAACAGGAAACACGATAGGAGCACAGAACAGGCAGGTGGAAATAGTTGGGGCACTTTGGGGAGGGGGTGCAGAGGTGATGCTTCACGTGGAGCTTGAGGTATTTGAATTCCATTGCCAGGGGCTATCCTGCCTGTGTGGTGTTTCCCATGCCCCTGACTCCCTCTCTCCTCCTCTCTCTTTCTCTCCCTCTCGACCCCCCTTCTCTCTCCCCACCCCTTACTATGTCTTACTCATACTTGCACCCACTGGTTCACGAGCCCCGCCACCCCTGTACCATTCCAGAACACTCTCTGTGCTCAGCGACTGCAGCTGAATTGGGTTTAATGGAATCCACGCTCGGCCCCTGCCCAGTGCTCTAGATCAAGTAACTGTACTGCAAATGTCATCACGCAACTCAGCTGTCTCTGGATTACTGTGGTGCTGCCTGGGAGGGCCCAAGAGAAGCCCACTTCGGCTGGAGGAAGCCAGCCTGCCTGGAGCCTTGCAGCCAGCCCTGCAGCGACCACATTAACCTGGGGACTGGGTTCTCCTAGAAGCCTTCCCACCTCTCTCTGAGAAGAGAACATGGGCCTGAGGGGCTGTCGCGATGGGACGAATGGATGAAATCGAGGAGTGTGATGGTGAAGGGACAAAGAGAAGACATATCAGCCTCACGTTGCCTGGTCCCACAAAACAATGGTTCTTTGGAGACATTTGTTCATGGAAGATGGAATTCTCAAATCATGCCACCTCCCCCCCCATTCCTGTCAGCCACCCAAGCAAGGTACTGCCCTGGAGTGAACCCACAGTTCTTGGGGTTTTCTCTGCCTTCCATAGAGCCAACGATAAGGAAAATTCAGACAAGAGACAGCAGCTTGATATAAATCCAGAGCTGCCAGAAGCCAACAACACAGCACCTCCTCATCCTGTGTTCCCTGGAGCCTACTCGGCTCACCTGAGAGTTGAAGGTGGAGATGAGCCCATATCCTTGGAGAGAGACTACGTACGTGTGTGCCCTCTGTGTGTGCTGCATGAGAGTGCGTGCACCCGAGGTACAGGTGGACACAACTCATGCTTGCGCACACCTGTTTGCACCTGTGATAGTACGCGCATGACCATGTGCACATCACCCATGTGCGTGTCTGTATATCTCCACGTGTCTGCCATGTGTGGGCTATGCCCACTCTGGGAGCAGCAGGGAAGCAGAGGGAGCACTGGGTACGTTTCTGCATAGTTGCAGCCTGTTTGTGGGCAGGTAGGCAGGAGTGGGTTTGGGTGTGGTTGTGGGAACAGGAGCCGTGTGTTTGTTGTGAAGGTGGATTTCTGCCCAGGTGTTTGTGAATGAGGATAGGACAGGTGAGGTGGGGCCACGATTTTCCACCTGCCAGTCCTTCTCTCCTTCCTGGGGTCACCTCCCAGGGTGATCCCTTTTGCCAAAAGTGCTCCAGTCTGATGGCTGGGTTGGGCTGGCTTCCCAACAGGAAAGCCCAACCTTGGAAGCCCTGAGAAAGTGTAAGCTCAGTCTCTGTAATTTGAAAGGGGTACATGCTGGATGGGAACCGGAATTCACCTCAAGCTCTTCCAAGATGTCTGACGCCACAGATAACTTCCCTGCCAGGGTGGGAGGTGAGGCCCTGCCCTAGGATGGTGAAGAGAAAGTTCTGGTGGAAGGGGCCTAAGTGTGACTAATCAACAAATCCCAGACTGTGAGGGCCAAAGAGGGCAGCATTTGAATTAGGTCATAATGATTGGGAGAACGTCAGAGGAAGGAAGTGAGAAAGGGGGACATTCCATGTGGCAGAAACAACCTGAGCAAAGACAGTGAGGCAGGAAAACACAGGGCCCATGGGAGAGACTTAGAGGTGGTTAAAACTGCATGGGAAGTTGCCTTCTTCAGGTGCGTGGGAGAAAACCCAGAATCAGAGAGAGGAAGTGCTTCTAAGACCTAGAAGGCAAAATGAGGTCTCCTGACTTCCAGGTCAGTGCTCTCTCAGCTACTCCAGAGAGCTGGTGAGGAAGAAAGCCAGGGAATCAGGCCACTGATGTGCTTCCTTTGCTCTTATCCTCAGCTAGAAAGTCCCGAGCCAAGGGCCCTTTCTTTGCCAGTGGCTAGCTGTGTGGTATGGAACAAGGCAATTTACTTCTCTGAGCTCCTCATCTCCAATCTGCAGGGGGTATAAAGCCCTGCCTCACCTGGAATTGTGGCCTTTGACTCCCTAGTGAGCTAAACTTTGCCTTAGTCATCCTCTTATCCCCAGTGCCTAACAGAAGCTACAGCACAATGTAGATGCTCCAATAAACGGGTTTTTTTTTTTTTAGAAAGTCTTTTCATTTAGATCTATTGTTAGTGTTTTTTAAAAAGATTTATTTATTTATGAATACAAGCTGGAGTGTAGGGCTAGAGATGAGGCAGTGGGGGTGAGGGAGAAGGATGAGAGTATTCACCAGAGACAGAGTGGGGAGCAGAACAGGCACATCTACTGAAATACGCTGCTGAGGGGAGCAGTGGGCGAGACAGGAGAGGTCCGCTGTGCCAGGTGGGAAGATCCCTGGCTGGGGATCGAACTTATGCTGCAGTGGCTCTGGATAGCTTCGTAGTGCTGCGAGTTAACCTGCTGTGCCACCAGGGAGACCCCTCGAATAAATGTTTTTAAATAAAGGAAAGCTTGCAGGCCTCTTCTTCCACCACCCTATTTTGAGAAACTCAGCCTCTTGCCTCCCCAGGCAAGGCTAAAGGTGGCCCAGAATCATAAAGTCCTTGAAAGGGACAGTAGGAAAGATAAATAACCTAACTGTGCAGAGGCCTTGACTTCACCATATGGCTGAGGTATGTCCTTGAAAGCACCCTGCCTTGCAGCCTTGACCTTGCTGAATACTACTGTGGGAAGGGGCTAGAGGAGGGGCTGAGACCTCCAGCAGAAAAGGGCAGCTGCACTAAGGGAGCCCTGATGGGCTTCTCCCTCATTCCTGCTCTCCCCACACACTGCCTCTCTGCTTTCAGAAGTGTTCCAAGCCCTCCTGTTCCAGTACTGAGGGTTTGGGCCAATGAGGCCCCCTTTTCATGTTCACATTTTTATTACCACCTCTTCTATGATAGCAGCTATCTCTCTTTTAGCCTTGGAAAACACAACAAACAAAACTAATCTATGGTGATAGAATCATATTATTATGATTTCTGGGGTGGGGACTGACTGGGAGGGGGCCTAAAATGTTCAAAATCTTGATCTAGGTGATGGTTTATACAAGTATAAACATTTGTCAGATTCACCCAGTGTACACTTAACATTTGTGCCTTTTATTGTGTGTAAGATACATGCCTTCATATAGCACTGCTGGCATCCAAAAACCTGCAGAAAAAATACATGGAACAGAGGTGCTCACATGAATGAGTGATAAGAGAACCCCTCGAATGCCACCCGGGGTGCCCGTGGTGCCCAGCTGTAAGCGAGCAGTTCCCCTTAGACCCAACACCCACAGACAGGGCATCTGGACTCCAGATACCATGTGCCTCTTGCTCCCCAAGTTTATGGGAACACAGAGACCAGGGAGGGGGCGGAGCCTCTGGCTTTGGAACCTAGAATTTCCCATCAGTGCAACCCTCAGTTTGACTGCAATGCCTGTTCTGGTGAGCTGAAGGAACAGAAAACACACCCGTTTCCCCTTTCTGGGAGGGGGTTTCCGTAGTACCTGCCTCCCCAGGCCAAGTCTTGGCTGGGGAGTTGGGGGTGTCCCCAGTGAAAGTCAAGGAGAAATGTGCCTTCCCTGCATCCCTGCTAAAAATAACCTCAGGCAGCGCAGCCGCCATGAGCAGCAGGAAGGACAGAGTCGTGTTTTGCTTCAAACCTAGAAGCAGCTCAGCAGTTGGGAGTGAGGAAGGGTTGGGAAGGGGTGTTGAGGGCTCTGAGAACCCTAACAGTACTCTTCCCCACTCCTACCCCCAGCTGCAGCTGGTCGGCTCAGGGGTACCCGGGAGAGTAAGTGTGTAAGAGTAAGTGTGTGTGAGAGAGAGGAGGAAGGGAGGGATCGAGAGAAGGAGAGGGAGAGAGAGAGAGAGAGAGAGAGAGAGAGAGAGAGAGAGAGAGAGAGAGAGAGAGAGAGAGGATGTGTGTGGTGACAGGGCCTCCCAGCAGAGCTGGAAGCCTGGAAAGGTTGGGGGTGGGGTGGGGAGGGGTCTCCGTCCTCCTAACTGGAGCGTGCAGGCTAGAAGAGCAGAAGTCACGTACTCCGCGGGGTCCCACCTCCTCTGAGAAGCTCTCTGTCCCTGCAGCCCACACCACTCCCTCTGTGGCCCCTGCCTCCTACACGGAGGCCGCCTACCCCTCCGGGGCTCCTGGCACACACAGGGCTGAGGATTGTCACTTCACAGTCCCCTCTCTGTCTGGTTTCCGCTCTGCCCAAAGTGCTCGGGAGGTCCTCAAGGGTGGGTGTGGTCCAGCAGGGAGGAATTTCCCTGGAAACGGGAAGTACAAGATGTGTCAGTGTGGGATCCCAGCGTGAGGAGTGAGCCTCTGAGTAAAGGGAAGAGGCCCTCCTAGCCACCCACCCTTGCTCTCCCTCCTCCCACCGCTCCCCTGCCTGTCTCACGTATGGGGCCTGGGGTGGGGGCAGACCATTCTGCAGTTGACCTACGTTTTCTAATGTAGCAATCAAGTGTTACCATGAACTGACTGTGTGCCCTGTTCCAGGTACTGACTGAGACTTCGATTCTATCATAGTGGCTTCTCAGCAAGCTTAATTGGAGTCATTCTCTCTACTTACAGCTGACCCAAGTGAGGCTTACGGTGGTAAAGCACTCACCTAGGATCCCCTGGGAGTGTGTGACAGAGACACATCTCCAAGTAATGATTTGGAACACAGAGAATATCTTGGATGACCCTCTAGGGAACAACGAGGCCATTTTAGAAATGGGACCTTCCTATATAATTTAGGACACGGTTGCTGTATTTGATATTTCGGTAGACAAAAGAACAGTGGTTATAAAGCCAAAATTTGTGCTATCAGTTATGAGTTTGGCCAAGCAACTTAATTGTTCTGAGCTTCAGAATGCAGAGTTTCCAGCTCTACAAAATGAGCATAACAGTCCTTGTGAAGACTGGTAGGAGGTAAAGAATTTGACCAGTATTTTTTTCTACACCTGGAAAACCCCAGGTTCATCCTGCCTCAGTGTCTGCATGTGCTGTTTCCTATGCTCAGAACCCAAGCACCCAGGTGTTCACATCTGGCTTATTCTTGTTATCTAGGTCTCAGTTAAAACTAGCTCTGCTCAGGGCCTCCCTGGTGGCCTACAGGTTAAGTCTCAGCGCTATCACCTAGAGATCCTTGCCTAGGGAGCAACCCCACATGTCACGCAGCAGACCTCTCCTGTCTTGCCCGCTGCTTCTCTTGGCAGTATATTTCAATAAATCCACCTGCTCTGTTCCCCACTCTGTCTCACTCCTACACCTCTGGTCTACACACCAGTTCTTTTACGTAAAAATAAACAAACAAAAAATATTTAAAACAAGGCCTCCCTGGTGGTGCAACGGTTTAAGTCTCAGTATTATGAGGCTATACGCAGCCACAGCAGCATGAGTTCGATCCCCAGGTAGTCCAGGGAGATTCCCATATGGCGCAGCAAACCTCTCCCGTCTTGCCCACTGCTCCCCTCAGCAGTGTACTTCAGTAGATCAAAGTGCTCCCCACTCTGTCTCTGGTGAATCCTCACACACCCCCACACCTCTGGCCTACACCCCAGTTCTTGTATGCATAAATAAATAAATCTTTAAAAAATCTTTAAAACAAACAAACTAGCTCACCTCAAAGCAGCCTTCCCCTCCCTCCCCCCTCCTTCCCACTCTATCACTCTCAATTATATCACTGTTTCATTTCCTTTGCACTCAGCACCATCTGAAATTATCTGGCTAATTTATCTGTTTTGTTTGTTTGTTTGCTTATGACCTACCTGCCTCCCCAGTCAAGGATCTAAGTTTCTTGAAAGCTGAGATCTCCTTGGGGTTCAAGGACAATTCTCAGCGATCAGAGCAACACCTGGCAAGTATCTTGCTAAACATTTACGAAGGACTGAATGATTGTGTTTTGGAAATAGCAGTATATTTAAGCATATGAATCTTCTACAGGTTTTCCTGAGCCAAAGAGCAGTGAGGGTTAATAAGGGTTCAAGAGAGTGCTTTGGGTTGAGCCCAGGCCTGCACTGAAGCTCCCAGACCACAGGCAGCAAGGAGGCTGCTCTAAGTCAAAGGTCAACACTTGTGCTGGGACAGGAGGTTCTGCCCATCTGGACCTGTCTGCTTCTAGCCTCATCTCCCTGGGCTGCCCAATCTGTACTCCATGTCCAGACCAGACCAAACAACTCTGTGCCTGCTGAACACGGGGCCACTTCATGCCTGTAGACACACCGTTGCTTCCACCTGGAGCACCTGGCGCCCTTCCCTGTCTGGAGCGCTCCTTTCAGACTTCAACACTTACCTTCTCAAAGGAGCCCTCCCTGACCTGTCTGGCTACAACCAACGGCCCAGAGCCTTATAATGGTCTGGTTTTGCCAATTTACCCAAGTGACCCAAGGTTTCCTGAGGGCAACGACCGGTTTGTATGCTCCCAGGTTGAAGCACAATCCCTGGTGCACATAGTAGGTGCTTAACAGATGCACAATTTTGGGCCTTTGGGTCCCCAGTTATTACACAATCCCTGGGGCACAATATAGGTGCTCATAAAGTGCCCACCAAATGCAGGAACCTGAGCATTCTGATGGTGGCCAGGCTGAGGCCTGGGGTGGGGGTAGGGAAGGAAGATGCTTCCTGGGAAACAGAGGGTATCAGAGGGAAGATTGCAGAGGTGACATTAGAAAACCACCCAGGATACTAGACATACAAAAAGGAAAATTAAAAAGCAAACATAGATGGATGTTTGTATAGAAACAGGGCTCTCAGTGAGCAAGGAAAAATAAAGAAGGAAGGATAAAAGAGGAAGAAAGAACTGGCCTCAGAGGGGACAAAATGTCCCTGCGAGAGCCGCAGAGGACAGGAAACCAGAGACTAGGACTGGCCCACTAGCTACAGGATGTGTGGTGCCCTTGCTTCAGTCCCTGGGGTAAATGAGGGTGGCCCAGCAGCTAGGTGCTATAGCCCCTTCTTAGGGTGACAGGGCTGGGGGAAAGCCATGTGTCATCAGAACTGGGGACTTCTTGGGAAACTCTTCCTCTTTTAGCACAGGAGCAGCCCAGCGTTAAGAAGCAAAGTACCCTAATATCACAGTCACATGCTTAGTTTCCTGGCCTTGTGCGAGCACCTTAGCTGCTCTTGCCTCAGTTTTCCCAACAGAAAAGTGGGTACTATTCTCTTTACCTTTGAGGAACATTATAAGATTATATGAGCTAAGACATGTAAGGGAAATGTAAACAACCTGATACGAATGCCAGGGATTGATATAATGGCAATTTGTGCCATAGCCCTGCTGTGAATGGGTCCTAGGAGAGGCCATGTCACCATGCCACAGACACCTGAGGTCAGAGTCCTGGGATTCAAACTCAGTCCCTGGTTTTTGAATCCAGTGCCAGATCAATACAACGAAGCAACATTTCTTTCCAGGTGCTGGGGTAAACAGCAGCAATGTACCCACTAGCCGAGAGACAATCGAGGCTGCCCATAGACAGCAGGCCTGATCGTGGGTTCTACCATGTTTCAAAAGGGCTGAAAAAAATGGATTTCTGGCTATCAGATTATATACCTGAAGGCATGCATGGATTCCAAGGAGGCCAAGTGCCTGCAATCATTGGAAGGGAGAAAGGAATAAGACTATGGCTTGAGAAATGGGAAGATACACGATTAGGTAGATGATCTAAGCAACTACCTGGCAGACCACTCAGAGAGCCAGCTTTGGCATCAGATAGACCTAAATGTGAACCCCAGCTCTGTCACTTCTCAGTTCCCTTAACTGTCAAAGAGAGCCATAATAGCAATCACCTCCCGGAGTTGTTAGGAAGGATACACGAACCCAAATGCTGGGTCCCAGTAGGCAAACAATATTAGCTATTATTGTAAGCAATAATAACACATACCCCTAGAGAGGGAAGGCCAGCTCTATCTCTGAATAAGTTACCTTGAGGAAAGTAAACTGATTACAACTCAAAAACTTATTAAGCCAGTGAGTAATAAATTTTATTTCTGAAATGTGTCATTCCTGGGGTTGGATCCCTCAACCCAGGCCCCCACCTCTGCCATGTTCTGTGACTGATGGGGGAAGCTCATGGATTAGCAGGTCTATCTATGTTTTAGGGGGGCAATTTATAGAGCCTTCAACTCACTTGTCTAGCTGGGCTCAAGACTACTGCTCAGATGCTAGGGAAAACAAGGGTGACAGGGAGTGGAGAATCACCCCAAAGGTCCAGAGAAACTTTGGATTCATCTTGGAGAGTGCATGGGCTAGAGGCAGTTTCAGGGTTAGGTGATGGGAGAGAGAAAGGGGAAGGGGGAGGAGGCTTCACTCTTCCTGAATCCAACTTCTCTCCTCCATTGTCTCTCTGCAACACTCCCATCCCCTCCTCCAACTATGTCCTCACCCCCCAAGAGTTTACTCAAGGACTGACCCCTGGGGCCCAGGTGGGAGGCGGGCAGATTGAGAGCAGGGGTGACTGACAGCAGGATGCCACGCTAAAGAAGGAAGTATAAATATAAAGCAGCCAGTGTAGGACTGGACAGAGGCCATATGAAACACACGGTACATTCCGGCCCCAGTGTAACAAACTGTACCAGCCTTTTTGAGAGCTGAGAGCACTGAAGAGGGGAGGGAAGAGAGCAGGGGTTCCTTCGAGGTTGGCCCGGCTACCTCCTCCCCCACTTCTCCCACAGCTTAGGCACCACAGGGAAAGTCCCGATGTTCCTTTTGCAACCACAGGAAACCTACCATCCCTGCTCACGCTCTGTACCAAGTGTTCTTTTCAGCAGTTCCAGACAGGGAGGTGGCAATGGGGGCTGGGGATGGATTGGGCTGGGTGCAGGCAGTCACAGTAGCCCTAGGTAACCTAGGGGGAGGTGGCGAGCATCAGTTAGACCTTGACTCAGAGTTCAAACCCCTTAAGTACTGCAATGGAGATACAGATGATGTGGAGGTGTAGGAAAGGAAGTGCCTTGCCCAAGGTCACACAGCCAATGGTGCACCAGGGTGGCACCAGAATGTATCCAGAGCTGGGCAGTGCTGGGCAGCTCTCTTGGGTGTAATGTGTAGGAGTGGCAGGCCAGGGAACAGGCAGTTCCCCCGGGGACTGAGGGTGGGGAGCCCAGATCTAAGTCTGCCTCTCTACTCTGGTTGGCTCCAGGCAGGTCTGGTTTGGGCACCAACCCCTCTGCTCCTCCCAACCTCGCCCTCCCCCTTAAATATTAGAGATAATGCATATAAAGTGCCTAGCATGAGGCTGGTCTGTGGTGATGTCAGCCAGAATGAGTCACCTCCACCCACCCCCCTCCTCCTCCACATACACGCAGCTCCAGGCCTAGAACTTCCCAAGATTGGTCTCCCATTTCATCACCTTCTTCCTTTTGAATTCCTATAGTTCTTACACACATTTGGTGCTCACCACCTGCTGGTATGGGTTATTATTTAACCTCACAGGCCGGGTGTTTGTCTCTTCCACTGGCCTGCAAACTGCCCAAGGGCAGGAAATCATTTCAATACGCCCAGATTTATCGAACATCAACTCCAGTGCCAAGCTTGGTCTGTGGGGGATGAGCTTGAGTGATGGGGGGAGGCCTCAAAGAAGCAGACTTTGTTTCTGCTGCAAGGACTTTCTAATCTGCTTAGAAGAACAGGATTAGTAAACAGATCGCTAGAATATGAGACAGGCCACACGCTGTGCCATGAGAAAGGTACAAACTGAGTGTGCTGGGCATTGATAGGGGAGAGGAATCAAATTTGGCTGGCACTGTTCCAAGCAACATTTATGAGCAGGAGCTTGAAAGATGGGTAGACATGGAGGTGGGTATCCCTGGCATGGGAAATGGCATAACAAACTGTGGCAGTGGAATGAGGGAGAACTTCAGGAACCTTGTTTTCAATTTTTTAATGACATCCCTAGCAGGACACAACAGAGCTTTCCACAGAGTAGGTGCTCAGTTTGTAAGTTTTCTCCACGCTCCTTGGTTTGGAAACATTGGGAGCTGAAGGACCAGCACTGGGTGATGTCTTTGTGCAGATGGATGAGTAAGGAGAAAACTGTGATTCTGAGTAAATTCATTTGGGGCTGGACAAAGGGAGAGATTAGGGTCCATTTTAGGGTTGCCTTCCTCCACCCTGCCATCCACTCCTAGACTGACTAGTGTCTGACTCTTCCTACTCCTGGCATATTGCCAGGGGTTTCCCAAGCTATCCAGAAGAGCCGGGCTTGGTCTGCCAGCCCCTGGGAATCACTGGAGTCTCCAGGCTGTATGAAGAAAGGGTGGGGGGGCGAGAAAAGGGGAGGTTCCTCCTGGGGAGAGCTTGAATTGGTCCCTTCTGCAGGGCTTCCGTTGTCACGTGACTGCATCCCAGGTCTCCGGAGTCTGGGCTAGTGCGCTCCTTATCCAGGCTCCTGGACCGAGCGCTAGCAAGGCTGGGGAGGCAGCCGGGGAGGCAGCCTGGGCGGCTCCTGCTCGCTGGTGGAACAACCGACACCTGCCTCCCTCGCCACCGCTCGCTCCCCAAACCCCGCCGCCCCATGCTACTCCAGGTCCCACAAACGCCTGCGGTTCCAAATCTGGACTCAGGAGGGGAGATGGATAGGTCTGGGTGTTCCAGGCTGCTGACCCGGCCAGGGCCCGCGTCCCATGGATGCGCACCAGCCCCAGGCGGTCGCTGGTGCCGGCTCCCGGCCCCGGCCCCATTGCGCACTCGCAGGGCTGAGGTGACGGGGAGGCTGCCGTGGCTAGGAGGTTGCGCGCCGAGCGCAAGCCGCTAGCACAAACAGGGCGAGGAGGCTGGTGTGAGCGCCTGGGCCCGGTGCCAGCGCGCCGGGGCTGGAACACAATGTCCCGAGCGGGCGGGCGGGCGGGCGAGCGGGGAGCGAGAACAGCCTGACTCAGCAGCTGGGTAAGTGGGTGTGCTCGCTCACCAGATCAACCGCTCTTGCAGCTTGCGGTCAGCTACGACCCGACTCTCGGAGGCTCCCCGGAGCGGGAGGGGCTAGCACACCGCCCCTCTGCTGGGCTCCTGCCCCTGCCTGCGCGCGCGGGACCTCCACGTGGCCGCTTTGAGTAGTCCTTCTCTGCCTTCCCACGCCTCCACCAAAGTGTTTCATAGCCCCCCACCCTTAACTCCCCGCCCGAGCTGAGCAGGCTCTGCCCACCCGGGAGGACAGGACACCTCACCTCACCCCACCCTACAGGTGTGGCCAGCCATACAGCTGCTGTGTACTTGTCCCACTTTCCCCAAACCCCATTACTCCGGGAAGTCTTGGGGTGGTGTGTGTGTGTGCGTGTGTGTGTGTGTGTGTGTGTGTGTGTTGGGGTGGGGTGGGGTGGGGTGGGGTGCTAGGGAGCTAACGCTTAGTTGCAGTCGATGGCAGAAATTTGTTCTAGAGATGGAGAGCAGAGGAAGATGATGGCAGAAATGGGATATAGAGCAAGAGCTCCCCATCTCTGTCCTCAGCTGACCCAGAGTTCAGTCTCTTCCTGTCCCCTCCCCTCAAAACCACTAGGCCCCTGAAGGTTTCCTCAGAGGGAGGGAGAAGCAGGTGGGGAGGTGCTTTGAAGCCTGAGACCCTGCTTTTCTGCCTTATCCACCCTCCCACCCAAAGCCACAACAAAGTCCCAAGAATCCTGCCACCCAACCACAAAGCTTCTCCTTCCTCCTCTGCTCCTGCTGTCCCCTGTGGTATGGTGGGCCACTGTGAGGATGACAGCCCCAGAACAGGAGCTCAGATGGCCGCCCAATGCAGGACTTTTCCTAGGGGTTGTCTTCAAGGTGCCCAGGGGACAGGCTGTGCCTGGAGTGTGCCAGGGCAGGCAGGGAGGGGCTCCGTCCTCTGCTGAGTTCCAGGAAAGGCCCTGGCAGTCAGCACAGGCCTGGGCTCCAGGGCCTTCAAGGGTGGGGCTGGGGGAGGGACCCCAGGCTGCTCAAGTGCCTCACCTGGGCCTCAGGCTCTGGGCCCATCTGATGGCATCTCTGGCACTCTCCACAGCCAAAGGTGAAGAGATGGATGCCAACACAGGCCTGGACCACCTTCCCACACGTATAGGAATACTTTCCACACATGGCTCACCCAACCAGTGCTCACCCAACCCCGTTAGGAGGTAACTTCGTTATCACCAGTTCCCACCTTCTTCTTGATGTATGAAGTCTGTCCGTAATATCTAAGGTCAGTGATTATGCTAAAGTTGTTTTCACACCTATAGTAACAGGGGCTTTCCCACAAGGCAGCCCAGTGCCCTCTGGACTACTCCTTTCTCCAAGTCCAGTCACCTATAGGACAGCTGCTCTCACATGGCCTAGAAGTGACTGAGCTCCTCATGTCCCTCAAGCCAGCTCCTCCCTATTGCCCAACATGACCCTTCCATATCCCAAACTCACCATGAAGGTGGATTCACTTTAAACTATTTTCTCCTTCACCATCCTGCATCTGGTCCATGACCAGATTCTTTGTTGCTTCTACTACAAGATATATTATTGTTTTCCTCATTCATCCTTTCCTCTCCAACCAGATTCCACCTTTGGCCCAAATTCCCAAGCTGTTGCCACACTGTCCTTTCTGACTCAGGTTTTTCCTTCCTCCTACATACTCCACTGGAATAATCTTTCTCAAACATCATTTATTGTGTAGGTTATCACTTCACACTCCTCAACAAGCACCCTGGGTACAGTAGCTGCTAACCTGTGTGTTCCACAGGAAGGCACCCAGATTCATTCACAGACCAGGACCACAGAGCATGCCTAGGGCCTGGTGCTTAGCAGGAGAGCAGCAGATGTTCCTTAAGTGACAGATGCACTTGGTGGAACTCCTTTCTCTTCCATTTTGCTCTCCTGACTTGGTCTCATTCCCATCAAGCCTATTGGCTTCGTGATGCTCACTCAGTGGACTTCTTGTTCTGAGGAGCCACTAGTTTTCATTTCCCAAAATCTTCACAGAGGGGTGGAGAAAGGAGAAGCTGACATCCAAGTTAACAGCAGGAGGTTTGTGTCAAATACCAATTGTAAAGTCCTTGAATGCAGAGTGGAATGAGTCCAGCTGCCTCCTGGGAGCCTTTGCCCCAGTAAGAAAACCACTGAGGAGGGTATAAGGCAGAAAGAAGAGAGAGTGTAACCAGTGGCTTTAGGGTTTACAGAGGGATCCACTGCCCATCCAGTCTGATGCCCTTAGATTGTTGTGTTTTTTTTTTGTTTGTTTGTTTTTGGCACCACATCACACAGACACACACACTCTCACCATCAGTGATCCTGGCCCCATCACCACCTCATAATCCAGCTCAAAATCCATCTCCTGCAGGAAGGCTCTGATAATCTCCACCTCACTTTGATCATTTGCCATCAACTTCCCTTTGAGCCTTATGGCTGCCTTCAATTTTTTTTCTAAATTGTATTGCCTGGTAGTATTTTCAACTCCTTAGATTGATTATAAACTCCTTCATGTCAGGGGCAGTGTCTTTATTTTCTATCTACAATCATCTGTTTATTTTGAAAAGGAAACATAAAATAGGGCACTGGGACACTGATACCCATAGACCTGGGTGTAGACGCCAGTTCCAAGATATAGCTGTTTGCTCTTGGGGAAGTCTCTTAACCTCTCCGAGTCAGTTTCTCCATCAGCAGAAGGCGCTAGTGATGCTTTGCAGAGTGAAGGGCAAAGACTCCAATGAATACAAAGTGCCAAGAACGCGCCTGTTGCACAGTGAGCAGACAATAGTTTGTCTTCTCAGCGCGCATGGCGCCTTCCCTGAATTGGGGGGGGGGGGAGAAAAGGGGAAAGCACCTCCCGTATAGGGGCACTTTTAAGCGTGAAAAGGGACACTATTAGTAATTCACCGGTTCCACATACGTAAGCCGGGTCGCATAACTCAGTAACAGCGAGGGAAGGGCTCGGATTGTGCGCCCGGGTAAAGCAGTATCTAAGCATGGCACAGAGTACAGGCTCAAGCTCAACGAACGACTGTTGAATGAACCAACGAAAGGACCGGTCCTTCCCTCAGTTTCCTAGAGCATCTGCAAGAGAAGCAGCGAAGATTAAAAAGCCCGCCCCCGCCACCTCCCCACCCCCACCCGGGTCCCAAAGCCTCCGGCAACCTCCTTTCTCTAAGGTCTTGTTTCCAGCCCGCTTCCCCGCCCCCGGTTGCCATGGAAACAGTGACGTGTACGCGAGGGGCGTGACCTTTCGCCATCCTCTCGGGGAGTCCCGGGCCCCTACTTGTCCCAACCAGGCGGGAGGATGAAGTTGGGGGCCTCGACCCTACCGCCTCCCCGCCAAGCTCGGAGCTGACTAAACCTACCCGGCCCCCTTGTGGCTCGCTCGAATGCGGGTACCCCACCCCAAGCTCACCTCGCACCGGTGAACTGGCGGGGGTCGGGAGGATGCGGCTCTCGGTCCCAGGAAGCCCTCTTCACCCCTTCTCCCCAGACGGGCCAGAGGATCCCGAGAAGCCGGCCCACTGTCCAGTCCAGTCCCTCCCCTTACCGGACAGCTCTCGGGCTAGCTTCGCGTCCTGGGGGGTGGACGGAGAGAGTGGGACCCCAGGGCGCTAGGGCGCCCTGGTGCGCAGGATAGAAGGAGTTAAACAAGGTGCTGGCGCCGGGCGCGGCGGGAATGGGGGAGGGGAGCGAAGGGAAAGTGAGAGCGGGGGCGGGGGGTGGGGGAGCCGGAGCGAAAGAACATCCTGTGCCCGCCGCCGGATGCGCGCGGGGGGAGGAGGTAGTCCGGGGAGGGCGGGCGAGATGGGGGGAGGCCCGGGGTGGGGAAAGGCGCGGCCTCCGCCCGCCCCCTCTCCCCCCGCCCCCAGCCACCCGGTTCTCCTCTGGGGGCGCGCTCCCTGAGTTTTCGCCGCGGCATTTCTTCCAGTCCCCGTGCCTTCGCGGGAGTGACGAGCTACCGAGACGCCCCAGAATCTGGTTCCTGGGCCAGGGTAGACGCCACTGGGGAGGAGACGATGTTGGGGAGTGTGGGATCTTCGTCATTGCCCTGGCGGCCCCAGTCTTTCATCTCTCGGTTTTCTGGCATTTTGCGGAGGAAGCTCGCACGTGTTGAGCGTCCCCTGCACGGAGAATCACAACACACATTTTCTCATTCAGTCCCGACAGCAGCACTTCCCGGTTGTAGGTAGGTATTAATGGACGGGTTTTCGGAGGAGGAAACAGACAGGGATTATGATGTTTGCCCCAGCCGGTCGGACTCAAGCAGGTTTTTCCTTTAAGTACAGAGCAGGCTAATGATCCTTTAGTTTCCCCTAAGCACACAGGCACTGGGCTTGGGTCACCCTCGGTAATGGCCAGTAGGGCACAGGAAGCCCCCAGTAGTGGGTTGAGACTTAGCTCTGAGTAGACTGAAACACTCATTACCAGATTCCCGGTAAAGAGAAGGGGGGCGGTCCTAGAGTTTCATTAGCTAAAGGATGGTTTTTAGAAATAAAGTACCTCACGAAAATGGGTGTGTGTGAGGAGGTACAGCTCCTGACTTTGGTATTTGTGGGGCCTTCAAAGAGGGCGCTCAAGTTGCTTAGGGCAGTCAGATGATTTACAGGAATTGTGATGGATTAGCCTGAAGATGGGTGGGAGGTATAGAGGGTGAGTGGAAAGGAGGGGATGAATAGTGTGCCTTTTAGGCCTTTTTGAGACCCTCCATCTGTGTGCTCAACACCCAACATGTTGGTCCAGGTGAAACCTGCTTGCAGTAGTAATTCTATTATAGTCAGCACTGGTGGGCTCCATATACTGGGCACTGTTCCAAGTATTTAATACTCACAAGCATCCTCAAGGTGATACTAATCCCATTTTACAGGAGGTGGGGGGGAAATGAGGTATAAAGATCACAGAACTGAGTCTGTGACTGAACTGATTTTGAATCTGGCAGTTGGGCTAGAGCCTCACTCCTTCACTAAACAACTGCACCTAGCAAACACCACGGGAGCATCAGTCTTCAAGGTATAAAGCTGGTACCCATGGTGGAGAGGCGGATGCTAAGGTGTCCTTTTTTTTTTTTTTAAGATTTATTTGTTCATACATACAAGCTGGGGTACAGGCCAGAGGTGTGGGGCGGCGAGAGGGTTCACCAGAGACAGAGCGGGGAGCAGAACAGGCAGATCAGAAATATACTGCTGAGGGGAGCAGCGGGTGAGGCACGAGAAGTCTGCCGCACCATGTGGGATTCTCCCCGGCTGGGCATCGAACTCTCACATCGCACACTGCTGACAGCTCCACAGCGCAGTGCTCAACCGCTGGGAGGCCCTGGTGTCCTTTTTGTCTTGGTGAGGGCAGCTCAGAAACTTGGGGCTGTCTGTTTAGAATCTCTGCTTACTCTCTAGTCAGTGTTCAGGTTTCTGAATTTGACAGAAAAAGGTAAACAAAGCCAAATTCCCATGGAGAGTTGCAGTTATGCTCCCTAAGAACATTCAGAGCACAACTACCATCTACTATCACCATCATTTGATAAAAGCAAGTGGGTTTTAATTCTCAAAAAACATCTGAACCAAAAACAGTCTCTCCCGAGAAAGAACAACAATAGACATTCCTCTGTCTTAATGTTTTCATTTTCATTGTGCTGTGGACTATTGAAAATGTCACATTGGGGAAGATTGCCTCTAATCCCTCTGAATCATTTGAGGAGGGAAACAAGAAATGACATTAAAGTGTACCAGGAAGGAGCTAGGTTAGAGCCAAGAAAGAACTCTCCTTCTTTGGAGGACTTTAAAGAACCATTTGCTTAGGATGTGAGGGTTGCAGAATCAGTCCAGAGGCTGGAAAGACCAGTAGCTCTGAGTCCTATTCCAGAGAAGGGAAGGGGACCTTGTTCTGAAGATTAGCTTCAGATTCACTGGGGGAGCCTTGGAACCTAAAACAGCCCCCATCAGAAAGCTATTTCCTGGGCCTCCCTGGTGGTGCAGCGGTTGGGCGCTGTGCTGTGGAGCTGAGCTGTGGAGTTGTCGGCAGCGGTGATGCGAGTTCGACACCCAGCCAGGGAGAGTCCCACATGGCGCGGCAGACCTCAGGCCTTGCCCGCTGCTCCCCTCAGCAGTGTACTTCTGATCTGCCTGTTCTGCTACCCCCTCTGTCTCTGGTGAACCCTCCCGCCGCCCCACGCCTCTGGCCAGTACCTCAGCTTGTATGCATAAATAAATAAATGTTTAAAAAAAAATAAAAGAAAGCTATTTCCTGCCCAGAATTCATGGGTGGGGAGGCCTCCGAGGGTCTCTTCACCCCCTATGGCCGGGGGGCCCATGGAGTTACACACCTTGCACTTAGTGGAGTGGCCCTTGAAGAGAGGTGGAAGTGGGGAAAGGAAGAGAAAGACCACTTAAGATTGATGCCCTCAATCTGGGTGTAGGGGCGTGAAGGCTCTGAATGGACAGGGGATGCTCATTGTCTGCTTCCCCACCACCTTCAAACCCAGGTGCTGCCCAGGAACTCAAAGTCAGGTGAAGTCTGTAACACACTCAGTGCTGGCTGGGCCCTGAGCCTGGCTTGGGGCTTCTCACCTCCCTGTTCTGTACCAGAAGGTGAGGCCAGGGAATGTGGAGATATTGCAGGGAGAGAGAAAAGGGTCCCAGTAGTGAAGATGAAGGCTTCCAAAGTTGCCTTCTCTTGCCAAAAGGAGGCCTCTTGCTTCATGTGGGAGGAGGTGTAAATGGCTGGGGTGTGGGTAGTACTATCAGATTTAGGACCCCCATAGTTTAAAGTTACAGACCTACCCAAAATTTAATCCTAGAGTTTTAGAATGGTAAATCTGGATCCCTTCTGGTTACAAATGCAGAACTGGAGACCTAGGCAAGGGCAGATCCCTGACCCCTCCAGGGAGTCACTGTTAAATGGGCCTTGCTCTGTATCTAGACTCTCATTGTTCTGCCCTGGATGAATGACAAAATATGACTTTGAGCGCCTACTAAGTGCAGGACTCTGCTGGATGTTGGAGATGTAAATACAGTTCCTCTCAGAGCTTTTGCTCAGTCATAGGGGAACATGCATAAGATAATGGATTTACCTCATGACTGCAACACTTTACAAGGAACTCCTCTCCATTTCATTCTCCCATGGATGGGAGGCCCAGCGGAAACACCGTAGGCCCAGCAATGGATCTATGGTCAAGAGATCAAGGATGGGAGGGAAGTGAGGGAACAGAGCCACCACTGTTCACACCCCAGACACCCTCCCAGGAACTTCTTAAAGGCCCCAGTCCAGAAATGTGGCCTCTGCTGCCCTCTAATGGAGAAAGCAGCCCCGGAGCCCCCACTAACCTGGCCTCCCTTAAAGAAAAGGGGAACGAGGGCATTCCTGCCTGTAGACTTTTATTCCTCTAGAATCTTGAGCTTCATTTCCTGCAGTCTCTGAAGCTGAACCTTCTATTCTTTGAGGAGCCCTGACTGTCCCAGTTCCCAACCACCACCCTCCATCCACTATTTCCCCAGTTTCCTTTGTTGCCTGGGTTCTGATTCTGGTGCCCTGGTGCCTGGCTCTGCCAGGGTTCTGGTTCCGGAAGGCCCCTGCCAGGTGCCTTGGGCCTCACTCCCACCCAGGCACAAGGTGGCACTGAAGACATGGGCGTGAACTTCCCCCAGTGTGTGAAGCAACTGGACATCCGCAAAACTATAGTGAGCCTGGCCACGGGTGCCGGGGCCATCTACCTACTCTACAAAGCCATCAGGGCTGGTGTAAGATGCCAGCCTCCCCTCTGCACCAACTCTCCCATCTGCATCGCCCGTGAGTGTCCTGGCCCTAGGGAGAGGGCTTTGTCCCAGGAGGTACCCGCTTCCGAGGCTTCCAGTGTGGGAGGGTCCAAAGGTGATCCTCTTCCTCTTTCTCTTCTCCATCTTCCTCAGACTCACCCTGCAAGCCCCACTCTGCAGTTCCCCAGAGACGTATTTGCAGGAGATGTGAGCTCAGGATCCCTGGGTAGTGGAAAGCTCCTCAGGGCTCATCCGACAGGTCTTAAATTCTGCATTCACTCTAGCTCCCAGGATGGCACTGTTTGGAAATGGCATTGATAGTTTTCCCCAAGGGAAAGTTGGGGGACATGCATGCCCAGAGTCTTCACTAGTCCATATGGCACATTTATGCAAAGTAGAAAATAGTAACCCTTGTGCAAAATTTTTATTGCTATCTGTTGGAATCTCATTACCATAAACCAATTATGATGAAATATGACCAAATGCCAAAATATGTTATAGTAAATGTTTTAGTATGAACAGACAACATTAGTTGTGGTGTCCTTGTGCAGTGCACACCCTGTTCTACTGTACTCAGTGGTCCTGCTTACAGCAAGACATCTCAGAGAAGGCAAGTCAGTCTTGTCCCTAGGTCCCTCTCCCCAGTTTTCCAACCCTATTCTTTTATCACTTCGGAGACCACATCCTGAGCTGGCCTGGGGTGGTTGTCTAGGCCTGGCAATCGAGCGAGAGCGGCATGGGCGGGACTCAGGTGAGCTCCGGAGGCTCCTCAACTCCTTGGAGTGCAAACAGGACGAGTTCGCCAAGAGCATGATCCTGCACAGTATCACCCGCTGTGTGTACTTGCTGGAGGCTGAGGTGAGGGAAGGGAAGCAGGAGGTCATCCCCGCCCCTCCAGCCAGCTTGGCCTTTGGGGGCTACAGCTGACCTCTGCCCTCTTGACTGGCCAGACTGTGTCCTGGGACCTGTCTCTCTGGTGGGGAGGGGTCTTGGTGACGTGGGGGGCAGTGGACCCTGGACACCTGCTTCTCCTGCCTCTTTTGTCTCTCTTGGCACGCTCCAGGCCTCTGCTTGTTCTACTGATGACATCAGGTTGGTGGGCGATATGCTGGATGACAAGGACAACAGTGTCAAAATCCAAGCTCTGAACACACTTAAAGCTTTCTCTGGCATCAGAAAATTCAGGCTCAAAATCCAGGTGAGCTGAGGGGCACACAGGTTGTCCATAGCTCATGGGTTCTTTAATGGGCTTAGTTGCTCATGTTCCTGAAGTTGGTAATCCATAAATGGTTTTCCTTGGACGAAAGTGGGCAAATGGTGGCCATATTCCCAGTGAGATAATAAAAGTCTTTGAATTTCAGGTTGAAACTAAACTAGGGTACTAGGAATAACTCTGATTACTCCTAATAAGCCCCCTTAGTTTCTTTGACACCAACTAACCCTCTCACCAACTGGGTATCCTGCAATTGATGCTGATGCTCTCTAACTGGAATTAGCACAGATACCACAGGGGAAGGACTCAGCCCCACAGGACTTCCCCCCCATTTCACATGCCAGTCACAAGTCTCAGTACTTCCGACCTACTGGCTATAAATTTGGAGGTTCCCACAATGCTCTCTTCAGGTTTGATAATTCTCTAAAGAACAATTTCCAGAACTCAGGAAAACACTTTGCTTGTGTTTACCAGTTTATTATAAAAGATAGAATCCAGGAGCAGCCAAATGGGATGAGAGGTGTTTAGGGCCAGGTTTGGGAGAAGGTGTACAGAACCTCCATGCCCTCTCTCGCTTTGTCATCTCTTGCAACTAGAGATGTTTGCCAACCTACAAGTTCTCCAAACTGTCATTTAGGAGTTTCTGTGAAGGTTTTATTATGTAGACATAATTGATTATTCTTTGACCAATGGTGATTGATTGGAGTTCAATCTCCAGCTCCTCTCTTTTCCCAGAATTCAAGGGTAGTACTGAAAGATCCAACCCTCTAATACGATGTGGCCTTTTCTGGTCACCAGGCCCCATCCTGAAATTATCTGGGGGCTCCATGAGTCATCTTACTAGCATAAAGTCAGGGGTGATGATAAGGGGTTTGTTATGGGTAATAACAGACACTCCTGTCAGGAAATTCCAAGGATTTCAGGAGCTCTGCACCTGGAACCAGGGACAACACCAAATATTTATTATCACATCATACTCCCCATGCTGCGTTGTTACAGCTGGTGAGTGGGATTTGATGATTTTGAGAAAACAGAAGCCAACAAGTGTCAGTTCCCCCAACTTGCTCCTATTAGACCCCCAGGTTTAGCTGTGTTCACACACATCTTGACCTGTTTTCCTGCTGGTGCCATGAAAAAAATGACTTTCTTCCTGCTTGTGGTCAATGTCAGAGTAAGTCTTGGATCCTATCCCCTTCCTGAAGGCCTGTCTCCTTGACTAGCCTTTCTGTCTAAGATGACCTCCCTATTCAGTACACTCCATTCCCTTGTACTTAAAAAGCAAAACAGAACAAATAAACCCCTCTTCTTGGACCTCAAATTCGCCCTCTAGCAAATGCTCAATTTATTCCTAATTATAAATAAATTAAGTATTAAAAATTACAAATGTTGTAAATATGTGCAGTAGAAAGAATAACTAAAACACCCACAACCAGAACCCAGGTTAAGAAATAAAACATGACCAGTAGGTGGAATGCCCCAATCCCAACCTACTACCACCAGAGGCAATCATTTCTCTGCATTTGTTTGTCAATGCCTTCATTTTCTTTGCTTGTACCTTTACATGTCTTAGCAGGGAAAGACAGGCCATAAATGAATAGGTAAAATATAGTTTGGAATGTTTGAAGTTTTATGTATGGTGTTATGTGGTTTGTAGTCTATAGGGTTTGCCTTTAACTCTCAACTTGAAAGAATCATCCCTATGGATATGAATAACTTTTTCACTAATGTATAGTGTTCTAGTTAATGAGTATCCTACAATTTTATTTATCCATTTACCCATGGGGAAGCATTCGTGGTTTTTCTAGTTTCTTGTACCCACATTGTGCTATGAGCATTTTGCATACATTTCTCTTGTGGGCATGGGGGAGTTTCTCCAGGTTGTGTATGCAGGAGTGAAATGGTTGGGTTAACAGGGATGCTTTACTTTTTTAGAAGAGTTGTATCAATTTATAAGCCTCTCATCAGCACTGTATGATTGCCTTACTACCTCCCCAACACTTATGTTTTTCACACTTAACTTTTTTTTGCAACAAAATTTCTGGGAGGAGGGCCTTCCTGGTGGCCTAGGGGTTAAGTCTCAGTGCTACCACCACAAAGGCCCACTGTGATAGCCTGAGTTCAATCCCCAGCCAGGGAGCTAACCTACATGGCGCAGCAGACCACTTGTATTTTGCCTGCTGCTCTGCTTAGCAGTGTATTTCAGTAGATCTGCCTGTTTTGCTCCCTACTTTACTTCAGGTGAATTCTCTTACCCCCCCCCCACACCTCTAACCTGCACCCCAGTTCTTCTACACAAAAATAAATAAATAAAACATGAAAAAAAAATTCCTGGGGAAAAGAAAGATGTGAATTCTCTACTTGCTGGCTGCCTCTAATTCATCCCCAGGTCCTCTCAAGACTGATTCTCAACTATATAAGAATTAGCTGGAGATCTGATTAAAAATAGAGATTTCAGGACTCTGCACCTAAAGAGTCCAGTTTAGTTTATTTTTCATGGGTCACCAGGAAATTCCAAAGCAGGTGACATGGGCATCACTGTTCCTCTTTCCCCAGTGTCTATATCCTGAGGACCTGGCCCTGTTCTCCCGTTGTATAAAGCAGTCACTCCCCGGCCTCATTTCCATCTAGACGTGCTCTCGTGGGTCTTTGTCCCTGACCTCAGACCCATGGCAGTTCCCTGTTAACTGTGTAGAGGCCCACTAACCCAGCATGTGCAAAAAAAGGAAATTTCTCCCTTTCCCTAAGTCGGACCACCTTCTCCAGAGGGATCTAGTCCCGTCAGCCCTCTGCTTGGTTATCCTCAAGGCTCTCACCATAAAGTACACGACTAGTTCCACCTCTTTGCCCCAGCCCCAGCCATTTACACTGTTTGTTTCATGCTTTCTCATTTCCTGGCCCTTGTGCCTGCTGCCCCCTCTGCCTGAAACCTTGCCCCAGACTTGCCAACTCCTAGCTGTCCTTCAGGTCTTAGCAAGCAGAGATGGGAGGAACAGGGTGTAATGGGAATGCCGTTGTCCCCACTCCAGGATTCTTGCCCCTTCTTGTGTGTCTCAAAAAGGTATAGCTTGTGAGGTTTATCTATCTCTAGTAATGAGATATATCTCTCAGTCCAAGCATCTTGCATTCAGAAGTCAAGATACTTTTCATCATTAAAAAAAAAAATGTATATTGAGTACTTACTTTGAGCATGGGAGACAGCAGTGAACAGAACAGGAAAGATTCTTGTCCAAGAGGAATTTATATTCTAACAGGGTGAGGCAGGCAATTTACAAGTAAAGTCTTTAGTGTGTTTCATGTGGCAAGTGCTATGGAGAAAAGTAAAGAAGGGCCAAAGAAGGCTGGTATGGAGGTGATGTTGTAGTTTTTTTTAAGGTTTATTTATTTATGCATACAAGAGCTGGGGTGTAGGTCAGAGGTGTAGGGGGTGAGAGGATTCACCAGAGACAGAATGGGGAGCAGAACAGGTGGATCCACTGAAATACACTGCTGAGGGAGCAGTGGGTGAGACAAGAGAGGTCTGCTGCACCATGTGGGAAGCTCCCTGGCCAGGGATCAAACTTGTGTTGCAGTGGCTGCCAATAGTTTGATAGTGCTGAGACTTAACCCCTTGTGCTACCAGGGAGGGCCCGATGGTGTGGTTTTTAAGAACAAAATCTTTGGGATGTATGGATTGATGAAAAATTCATAGAAATGACTAAAAGCACAGTATATAAAAGAAAAATTGGTAAATTGGACTTAATGAAAATTAAAAACACTTGTCTTGTGAAAGCCTTTGTTAAGAGGATGAAAGGACACATAACAGACTGTGAGAAAATATTGGCAAACCTTATATCTGGCAAAGGACCTGTATTGAGATTAAATAAGGAATTCTCAAAACTCAATATTTAAAAATATTGATCCAATTAGAAAATGGGCAAAAGAAATGAAGACATATTTCACTGAAGAGGACATACGGATTGCCAACAGCACATGAAAAAATGTCTAACTTCACTGGCCATCAGGAAAATGCAAATTAAAACCATAATGAAATATTACTACTAGATGATCTAAAGTCAAAATTAGCAGTTATACCAAATGCTGGTGAAGATATAGAGAAACCAGATCTCTCATATGTTGCTGGTAATAATGTGAAATGTTATAATAGCCACTTTGGAAAATAGTTCGGCAATTGTTAAACTGGCTGTAGGTTTATCATACAAACCAGCAATCACATTTCTGGGCCTTGGTCCTAGAGAAATGAAAACTTACATCTACATAAGAACTTATACATAATTGTTTGTAGCAGCTTTGTAACACCCCAAAACTGGAAACCAAAATGTCTCTCATTAGATGAATGTTTAATTGAACTATGGTACCTCCATACCATGGAATACTACTCAGTAATAAACAAGGAATGAAATTTTGATACACACAACAATTTGGATGACTCTCAAGGACACAGAAGGTAACAGAAGTATGGTTCCATTCTCCAAGTGACAAATTCTCAAGATGGAAAGCAGATTAGTGGGGGCCAGTCCTTAGGGCTGGTTTTGGTGGAGAAGGGTATTTGTGACTATAAAGGAGTCCATGAGGGAGACCTTTATAGTGATGGGACAATTCTGATGGAATAATCTGTTATAGTGGTGGTTACAGAAATCTACTCACGTGATAAGATGATGCAGAACTATATACACGTTGTACACACGCCTATCAGTTTCCTAGTTTTGATATTATAATTATATAATATGTAACCACTGGGTAAAGAGCACATACCTCTCTGTACTATTTTCACAACTTTTCTGTGAATTTATAATTATTTAAAAATTAAAAGATTTTTGGGCCTCCCTGGTGGTGCAACGTGTTCTCAGCACTATGAAGGTATCCACAGCCACTGCAGCATGAGTTCGATCCCCGGCCAGGGAGCTTCCCACATGGTGCAGCAGACCTCTCCTGTCTCGCCTGCTGCTCCCCTCAGCAGTGTACTTCAGTGGATCTGCCTGCTCCCCTCTCTGTCTCTGGTGAATCCTCTCACCACCCCATACCTCTGGCCTACACCCCAGTTCTTGTATGCATAAATAAATAAATCTTTTAACAAATTTTAAAGTTTAAAAATACAAAATATGTTCCATATGACAGAGCAATGGAGAAAAATAAAATGTGGGATAAAGAAGCCTGTGGTGGGAGTGGTGGTGTAGTCTTAAAGTAGGGTGGTCATGGAAGTCCTCACTGAGAAGGCACCATTAAAGCAGACTTGGAGGTAAGAGAGTGAACCATGACTATCTGGAGGAAAAATATATAATGCAGAGGGAACAGATCGCAAAAACCCTGAGATAGGTGTGCACCTAACAATGTCAAAACACAGTTAAGAGGCCATTGTGACGGGAACCATTGGAGCAAAGCAGAATAGGAGGTGAAGTCAAATAACAGGGGGCAAGGATATAAGCAGGGAGACAGGAGTTTACAAAAATCCAGGTGAGAGATGACGGTGGTTTGGAGTAGGGTGGAGAAGTTGGTAGAAGTAGGTGTGGTGAGAAGTGGGTTGACTGTTAATAGATTTTGAAGGCAGGGCCAACATGGATCAGAAAAAAAGGTATGTGAGAAAGAAAGTAGTCTAGGAGGACTGCAGATGTTTGTTTGGCTTGAGTGACAGGAAGGTTGTAACAGGGAGGGTGGGGGGCCTCCCTGGTGGTGCAACAGGTTAATCGCAGCACTTACTTACTTGTGAAGGTATCCAGTACCACTGCAGCATGAGTTTGATACCCAGCCGGGGAGATTCCCACATGTTGCAGCAGACCTCTCCTGCCTCGCCTGCTGCTCCCCTCACCAGTGTACTTCAATCAGTCTGCCTGTTCTGCTCCCCACTCTGTCTCTGGTGAATCCTCTCACCACCCCACACCTCTGGCCACCCCAGCTTGTATGCATAAATAAATAAATTCTAAAAAAAACAACAACAAGGAGGGTGGTGGAGTAAGCAAGTTTGGGGTGCAGAGCATGTTAACTCTGTTAGACCTCTATTTCCACTTTGGAAAAAAGTAGAATTGGCATTTGAATATGAGACTGGAGTTCAGGGAGAGGTCTGGACTGGAGATGGGAAGTTTGATAGTCATCAGCATAGAGAGTGTACGTAATACTGTGAGTCTGGGGAGTGTCACTAAGTGGTGATGAAGTTAGAAGAGAGGAGCTTGGGCAAAAGAACAAGGAAAGTCTATGAAAGAGAAGCTAAGTGACAGCGAGAATTTCAAGGAAGAAGGAGTGGACAACGAGGTCAAGTAATGTTTACTGTTTAAGTTCGAGGAAATTGCCTATGCCTCTGACTCAGGCCGCCATCATGGCAGAAGCTGGGAGAGTGTTGGGGATCACCATACAGACGCAGATTCTTCTTTTCTCCCCCACCAGGAGCAAACCATCAAGGCGCTGGAACTGATCTCCACCATCTGGGACTCAGAGCTGCACATCGCAGGCCTCAGACTCCTCAACAGCCTGCCACTGCCTGATTTTGTGCATCCACAGCTGCGACGGGTGATGCCTGCCTTGATGGAGATCCTGCAGTCAGACTACATCCTGGCACAGGTGCTACATCCTGGCACAGGGGCCTGAGGACCGCGGCCCAGACCCTGCCTCCTGACCAGCCCCCGGGGTGGGACCTAGTGGGAGGATCAATGATTTGTGTCTTCCCTGCTTGGGCCTGGACTCATCTGCTTTTTATGTTTTCCTCTTTTCTTTACTCAGTGACAAAAGTTGATGTAGGTATTTTAATATATTAGAGAAAATTCCTTATTAAGCTTTTTTCTTTATTCAGGTGCAAGCCATACGACTGCTGAGCTACCTGGCACAGAAGCACGACCTTCTCTATGATATTCTCAACTGCCAGGTGAGACAGGAACTGAAAGGGGCTGAGGGGAAGGAAGAATCATGAATTCTCCAGACAGACTTAGCCTTGACTATAGCAACTTGTTCCTCTTCCTGATGCCGCACTAGATATTTTGTAAACCATCTCCTTGGTCTCTGCTTAGAATGAGGCTCTATTTTGCGGGGAGGGGGATTCTCTTTTGAGGGATTTTATGTACTCAGAGTGAGGAACACAGGTGACAAAAGTTAATATTTTAATATTAGAGAAAATTACTTATAGCAAACCTACTATTAGAAGTAGACAGGGTCACTACATAATAATTACTGGTTCAGAAAGAACTGTAAACATATGTATCTAATAACATAATCTTAAAATACATATGGCAAAACTTGGTGGACTTAGGAGTAAAACAATTGTGGTTTTTTTTGTTTTATTAAGGTATAATTGGCAGATAAAATTGTTAGATATTAAAGTGTACATTGTAGAGATGATTTGATATATACATATGTCTTGAAAGGATTTCCACGATCTATTTACCCATCTGTCACCTCACATACTTATTATTTTTTAAAAGATTTATTTATGCATACAAGAGCTGGGGTGTAGGCCAGAGGTGTGTGTGTGGAGGGGAGTGGATTCACCAGAGACAGAATGGGGAGCAGAACAGGTGAATCTACTGAAATACACTGCTGAGGGGAGCAGTGGGCCAGACAGGAGAGGTCTGCTGCACCATGTGGGTCAGCTCCCTGGCCGGTCTTCCAGCAGACAGCTTATAGCTTCATAGTGCTGAGACTTAATCCGTTGAGCCACCAGGGAGACCCCAAGTTTCCTCTTTTCTCATGAATGAATAAGTAAAAATAGACATATCTTCTGCCACAGTGGGAAATTTGCAAGATTCTATCTATCCTTTCAGCAACTAATGATAAAAACCTAAAACCTGAAAGGGAACATTAGCTATAAATAACAAATAAACCTGAGCCATTAGACATATCTCAAACACTTTACAACTAGTAAATGCACTTTACTCTCAAGCACACAAAATATATTTATTAAAATCAGTCACATACTAGCTCTTAAGTTTGTCTCAATAAATCTCCCAGGATTAATGTTATGATCATATCACTAATGCTTATGATCACTGTGCAGCTATGTTAGAGGATGAGAGCAACAGTAAAACTACATATTTCCTAGACAGCTGAGTCTGAACCTTAGATTTTTGGTGAATTGATGCAATTGGAAGATGGAAGAACTTTAAACTTGAATTTCTCCCACCCTCGCTCCATTCCCATCACAGGTACATGACAACTTCCTGAACCTGTTCCAGGCTACACAGTCAGGGACTTTGCTGTTCGAGGTACTGGTGTTTGCTGAGCGGCTGAGTGAGGGCCGGAATTCACCTCATTACCGTGCTGTGAAATGGCATTACAATGAACAGTCTCTGCATGAAGCTCTCTTTGGGGATGAGTCACGACTGGCAGACCGGCTGCTCGCGTTGGTTATCCACCCTGAGGAGGAGGTTCAGATCCAGGCCTGCAAGGTCATAGTCAGCCTGCAGTGCCCTCCAGATGTGGGATGCCGGCCTACTACCTGCCATCCCAGTCATTCCTACTTTAATAATGGGGAATAAAATTAAAGAGAGCCAATAAATGCGTATGGGAGAGAAGCTTAAGGGGCATTGTCTGTCCAGGATCTTCCAACGCTGAATATAGATGGCATACAGCATTGCCCCTCTCCAGAGCATGGCAAAGCATAGGCATATCACCCAAAATACACACCCACTTCCCTGTTTAGGAGACAGACTCCCTTCTCTTGCTGCTTTTCAAATTTGAATATGGAGCCGATGCTTTCAGGAAGTTTCAAGAAGGCAGATTTGAGGACTGACATCAAAGGTAATCAACAGGAGAAAGTATAACATTGTATTAGCCAGGACTGACTAGGCTGTGCCCCAGTAGCAGAAACCTCCAAATCTCAGCCGCTTAAAAATGATGATTTCTTATTCACACTACATACTCATCACAGGGGCAGGCATCTTTGCCACTATACTCTCTCAGGCACCCAAGCTGAGGGCTCTTCGTTATGTTTCTATAACTGCTAGAGAAGGAAAAGGGTACGTAGCAGTGATGACTGGCTCTTAAAAGTTGCATCAGAAACGATGCCCACCACTTCTGCTTCATGTCACTGGCCAACATCAGCAGGGAACATGTGTCCCAAGAAAGAAATGAAAATATCTGGTGTTAGCACTAATGATAGAATGTTCAGGAATGTGAGGAAAGAGTGCGAATTCTGGAGTCAGACTGCTAGGTTCAGTCTGGGTTCTGTCACTTACGAGTGGTTTGACCTTGGGAGATCCCCTTACTTTCTTTGAAAATCAGTTCCTTCATCTGTAAAATCTATAATGGCATTTATTTCGTGAAGGTGTTGAGAAGAGAACATGGGGACCATAAGAGGTAAGACACAGTGCTCTGCATGCAGAGGGTGTTGGTCAAAGATTGGCTTTGAGGACCTAGGAAGCCATCACTGAGAAAATGAAAGGTCAGCACTGCAAAGGTCATTGGAAAGTGAGTCCAGTGTTTCTCCAGTCTTCAGTTTACAGGCGCAGGAGGTCCCGGAGCCCTTGATGAAGGAGCCTGAAATGCCACTGGCACTTAGCTTCAGAAACCAGACTGACTGGGTGTGGACTATAAAACCAAAACCATGAAGTCTCCAGAAGCAGGAAGACTGTCAAACCAAATATGGTCATCCACTTTCAGATTTTCCCATTCATTTCCCATTTGTTCATTCATTGTGTTATCTGTGTGCCCTTGCTGGTAAACAGTAGTGGTTGGTGATTTTTTTTAAGTTATGAGAAAGATAATATTGGAGTTATTAACAGCCTGCTACTACTTGATTTAGGAGAGAGGTTATGTTGGCTAGTGAATACCAGTGCTCTTTTCAGAGGAAGGATTTAAATAACATCATCTAGATGAAGGCCAACCTTAGCATTTTGCTGAAGGGAAAACAAACCTAAAGAGGAAAGGTGACTTGTTCAAGGTCACATGAGCTGCTCTGGGCAGATATAGGACTAGAACCTCCTGGTCTTGGGAGTTTTGCTTTCCTATTCCTTGACCTGAGCCCCATGAGAGCACATGTTAGGTTCTAAACCAGAATCTGGGGCAGATGAGAAATACTCAAGGGTTCTGGTTTGTAGGGGCCAGTCTAGGACTAAAGCACTTGGGGAAATTTGTCCCTACCGAATCTCTCACCATTGGTTGATGATCTGGTTGCAGGTGTAGGCTTGTCGATGAGGTTGGACTTATCAGATAGAGTCAGCTCCTGCTAAGGGATTATCTTTGTCAACAAGATTGACTTGTCACCTCTGAAAGCAGAGCCACTACCAGTTCTGAATCATCTGAATCAGTTCTTGTCTCTCTCCTGAGATTCTGCTACTCAAGCACACCACAATCACCCCAAAAGTCAAATCAACATCATCCTATTTACTCCTCAACCAGCCCTATGTTCCTGTCCTCAGCTAGGTATTGGGCATCACCCTCAACTTCTCCCCATCATATCTGACCAGTCATTTCAAACCTTATATTCACCCAGTTCTCCAGTTTCTACTGCTACTACAATATTAGGACTTTTGGGCAGACATCTCACTACTTCTGGTCTCTATTCTCTCCAGCCCTACACTCTCCAGGCTAATCTTAGAACCCCACATCACATTATCCTCAAAAACCTTCAGGGGTTCCCTACTGCCATACTGAACTTTTTCTCAGTCCCAAAGTGTCACATAATCTGGTAAGTATAAATGGACTTATAGCAAAAGCAGGTTGAGTTTTGCCCTCAAAGACATGGTCATTGGACTTTTCCCCTCTCCATGGTAGTACTAAATGAATTAGCTGACTGACATAAGGCCCTTCCCAATCTGATTGTCTTGCCTTCCACTAGGCTATTATGTCAAATTTCTTCTCCAGCCAAGCTGAAATGAACTAATTGCCATTGACTCATCCTACCACCTTTGGTCTTGCCTCCAAGTTTTTGATAAAATGTTCCTCTTGCCTACTGTGCCCTTCTCCTTTCCACTGGGCTATGTCCAATGGTGTCATCAAAGTTGAAGCATATCCTTGTGCAACCTACAACTTTCAGTCATACCAGGCTTTGGTGCTTTCTGCAACACTTCTCATTTAAACCTCTCATTTGGCATTGGGAAATTAAAGCTTGGATCCTATAAACTTTGTTCTTCTTTTTCACAGTGAGTTATATCTGGTTGCTAATCAAAGCCTTGAAGGAAGAGCCTACTCTGTGTGGGTACATGATGACAATTGCCTGAAAGCACTGAAAGGAGAGTTGACAGTGGGGTGGGCAGAGGAGATGCACTGGTGATTTGTTGCTGTGTAACAAATTATGACAAAACTTAGTATATCAATCTGGGTCCAATCAAGAGGAAAAACCACATACTAATTTGAACAGAGAAATTTTAATATGCTTAATTGTTGCAATGTGGATTGGTATAACACAGAATTGGTTAGTAAGAAGCAGAAAAAACTCTAAGGAATACATAAATAGCAAAATTAGGAGCAGCCTCTTGCCCCAGGACTGAGGCTGAGATAGAGTACGCAAGGAAAAGATTCCCACCTACCCTCAAGGCTGAAATCCGGATCTTGTTGAGAAGGCAGTCATCAGATGTCAAAAAAGTCACTGTGGTTTCATGCCAATGGGACTTGCCAGAAATCTGCCCTGTAGGATGCCAGGGAAAGCTCTTCATGGGAAGAGGGGCCAAACCAAACCAAAGGCACTCCACTGCAAAACTGCCTGAGTGGGGTGCAGGCGCCTGAATGTGCAGCAGGAGTCGGTGCTGGACAGCCTGTGAGCACTGCAGGAGAAGCCACCTGCACAGCAGCTGCCGGTGCTGGTGAAGCTGCAAAAGCTGCAGGAGACAGAGGCATTTTTCTTGTATTACTGTCCAAGGGCAACAGTGCCAGGAGAAGCTGCTAGCCATGGGGCATTTCTGGCCACTCCAGGAACTGGTTACTGGTGAAAGTGTTTACCCTACAGGAGACTGTCGAGGTGAGCACACTCAAACTAGAAAGCAAAAACATTTTCCTTCTGCAGTGTGTCTCCAGCTAGCTCCCTCTTAGCACCATAAAACATCAGTTAGCATTTGTTACCTCTCATGGCCATACATGAGCATCTTGGCTGCTGGTTCTGATTCACTGTGTTCTGATTCTGTGTTCTGGTTCTGATTCAAGCTGTGGCTGCAGTCAAGATTTTGGTCAGGGATGTAGGTATCTAAAAGCTCAATTGGGGCTGGAGGAGCCACTTCTAAGAGGGCTCACTTAGTGGCTGGCAAGTTCCTACTGACTTGGTACATCTGGGTACCTCCACAGGCATGCTTGAGAGTCCTCATGACCTCGCAGGAATGAATCATCCCAGAGATGATAGGGCACAAGCTGCAAAGCCTTTCTGACCCGTGTGAGGAAGTCATTGTTACTTCCACCACAGTCTGTTCCTAAACCACTGGTGGAAACGAGTCACTAGGTCCTGCCAGCATTCAGGGAAGGGGAATTAGTGTCTACCATTTTTTTTTAAAGATTTATTTATTTGTGCATACAAGCTGGGGTGTAGGCCAGAGGTGTGAGGAGGTGAGAGGATTCACCAGAGACAGAGTGGGGAGCAGAACAGGCAGATCTACTGAAGCACACTGATGGGGGGAGCAGGGGGTGAGGCAGGAGAGGTCTTCTCCGCCATGTGGGAATCTCCCTGTCCAGGGATTGAACTCGTGCTGCAGTGGCTGCAGATAGCTTCATAGTGCTGCACTCAACCCATTGTGTCACCAGGGAGGCCCTAGTCTCTACCATTTGAAGAGAAGAGTGACAATCTGTGACTTAAAAGCCACAGTCTACAATCAGCAAGGACATATACAGCACTTACTGTTTGCTCAGCAGATAGATGCCTCTGTTTCCCCTCTAGAGAGGTTCCCTGCCAAGGAGAAGGGAAAGTTCACAACCAAGAGTTGCCACCCTGTCCCTTCCCTTGGTCTTCCCTCCAGCTGGTTAGCTTATTTCTTTAACTGCAGATTTCTTTTACCTTCTGGCAATTATATTTTCCAAGAAAACGTCTCTTTCCATCTTCTTAATTGATTCTAAGAAGGCTTAATGGAAGAGGAGGAACTTGAGTTGGATTTCCAGAGAAAACAGAGAGGAAAGAACTTCCACAGTGACAAATGACTTGGGCTTTAGCAAAAGGGAAACCAATCAGTGCCTCCCTCTGAGGGGATTAGGTAGGGGGTGGGGTGCCCCTAGATGGTATTTGGACAACCAGGCTGCCAATTACTTTTATAACTGATTTCCTGCAGATGTGTGGGTAAACAACAGTAAGGGAACTCCAAACTCCACTAGCTGGCTTTCAACCAGGCCCTAACACAGTATTCCTGAGCACATGGGACTGGAGTCCTTGGATTTGTCTTAAGACTTAAAACAGAGCATCTCCTCTCTAAAGCATCAACTACTCTCTGAGTTGAAAGCAATAAGAAATTCCCGAGTTGCTCTTAAGAATTAAGAAACAGAAAAGGAAGAGAGTGAAGAGGGATTTGATTTTTATGAAATAGGAATCCTTTAATCATCAGCAAGCACAACTTTTCATACATCTCCAATAATAATAGATGGCTAGTTTGGTAAGCAGCCATCTGAAATGACCGTGTAGAGTCAACACAGGTACAGAGCAGGCAAGGGGGCTGGGGGCCAGGAGGCTGGCAGGCCTCCCAGCCCCAGCAAATCTTCACTCTTTCTGGGTTCTCTGGTAGCCTGTCTCTGCCGCCATGCTCTGCTCTCTGCCGCTGCTGCAGCTTCTCCTTCTGCTTATAAGCCCAGTCTCTGGCTCTGGTGCGCCCACTCACGCACGCCCGCACCCTGCCTCAGGTGCCTGCCATCAGGCATGCGTGTAGGCCTACGGGGTCTATCATTGGCGGTAATGGCAGTAGGGCAGAAAATCCTGATGTCTCTTTCATTTACCCTACAACACTTAGGATCCCCATTTCTGAAATATGTCCATTCTTTGTAATCTGTCCCATTGAATGTCAGCTAGACCTAGTGACTTGCTTCTAATCAATAGAATATTATAAAGTGAGGGAATGTTACTTTTTAGAGTAGATTACAAAAGATCACGACTTCCAGTTTGCTCCCAGTCTGTCTTGCCCTTGTACTTGCTTTTGCTGATAAAGCCAGTTGTTCTGACCTTCCCACAATCCTACCTGGCAAGAAACTGGGGAGGATCTAGGGCAATTGCCTGTGAAGAAAAGAGACTGCCAGCCCCCTCTTGAGTAAGCTTGAAGGCAGATCTACCCCTACTGGGGCCTGAAGATGGCCATAGAAGACACCGTGAGTGCAGCCTTGTGTGAGACCCAGAGCCAGAGGACCCAGCTAAGCTGTGCCTGGGTTCCTGACACACAGAAACTATGAAATGATAAATGATATATTAAGCTACTCAGCTCTCTGGTAACTCCTTACGTTACAATAGGTGACTAATCAAAGTGACTCTTCCAAGGGTCCAGGCCAGTAGAAAAATACCCTTTTCTACTCAAGGGTGAGGGCAAAGCCCACTACACTCAGGTGTGGGCCCTTTAATGCCTGTAATCCTGCCCTCAAGTGACTACAGACATTCAAATGGAACACAGAACACTGTGTTCGCTGGAGCACCAGTTTCCTTTGAGAGGAACAAGAAGTGGGTGTAGTGAGAACTTTCCCTCTCCAGGATACCTGCTCCCACGGAGCCAAAGGATGAATCAAAACCCCAACCTGGGAGGCCGCCTCCCCCTCCTCTTAACTGTCTTCCTTTCCCCTAAACCCCAGGGCTCTCAGTCATTGCCACCTTAGGACATCTCCACCTCAAGCTGGGCCAAGGAGTCTCATAGCAGAAACTAAGTGATGCTTGTCTTTCCTTAATTGGGAGGAATAAGTTAAGTGAATAGATATTTTCCCCTGAACGTTTGGCACCTGCTACGGCTTATCTGCTGATGAGTAACAGATGGCAAAGTGAATGAGCAAGGAGCAAATAGTAATAGAAAAACATAGAAATGTGGTTTCTGAAAATAGTTGGTGTGTTATTGTGTGAGATGCAGTGACTTACATGCATACAACAGAGTGAGAATGAAGCAGGGCTCTTGAAGCTGGGCCCCCTAAATTATTAAACCCAAACCTGCTGAAGGGTATCGGGTGCTGTTTGCCTCTGGCCCCACTGAGGCCAGCTTCAGCCATGGTTTCTTGGAGCCCTCCAGCCCAGGGGCCTGCCCTGACCTCAATGCAAGTCCATCTGGGCAGGGCAGGCTCTTCCCTTTCACATCAGGCGCCGGGATATTGAAAATGGTCTTGAGAATGAACAGATCTGACTGGAGCTTGACCAGCACTAATCAAACAGCCAGGATTGGAGCCTCCTCCCTCTACCTGCCACTCCCCCACCTTGGTTCCCAGTGTCCAGTTATGAGGTCTAACTGGTGCATTTCCCCCCACAACTCCCCCAAACCCCAACAGCCTTTTGGTAGTTATGCAAATTTAAGGTTCTAAACCTCCCAATCTGATTGGAGCTCCCAAGGGTGCCAATCAACTAAAAAGACCAACCAAGTTTGAAAGGCGGGCACTCTAGAAACCTTAAGCCAGGCTCCAGCTTGAGGGGAGCTTGGAAGAGGACTGAAGAAGCAGTTGGAGAGGCAACGGGATTCGTCCAGAAGACCTTCATGGAGCTGTAACACTGAGCCCTGTCCTCTGGCACCGCGCTTCACGGACCTGACCTCTGGCTCGGCCTGACATTGCCTGCTGAATGGCTCTGTGTTAGGTTTCCCTGAAGAGTTGGTTGCTGTTGGCTTTATGCCCAGAATCTCAGAACTGTAACACTGGTCCTTGCCTCTGACATGTCTGCCACCATCCCCTGGTGCTGTTGCCTTTGGTGCTGACCTGTCCAGTGCTGCCTGGTGTGGCCTTCGGATTGCTGTTTCTGACTGCTGTGGCCTCACCTCTGCTGAGACCTTTGAGACCTCTGTAACCTGAAAACTTTAAGACCTTTGTGACCTTCAACCTTTGAGACCGTCAAACAATTGCTATGACCTCTGACTCTGTCTCTACACGTTCCTCTCTTCCAACTTCTCTCTCTCCTTTGTAAATAAACCCTGTTGTTTTTGAACCCCGAGCCTGAGTTGTGTCCTGGGATTGCAGTGGGTAACTGGGTGAGAACCCACCAACTGCAACATTTTGGCTCCCCCAGGCCTTGCATTGTCCCATCTTGTTCAAATATGTAACCATACAAGGCCCAGTGGAGCCAAAATTGTCACCGTTGGTGGGTTCTCAGGCTTGCGCCTATAACTGCAGTTGCGGGATATAACTCAGGTTTGGGTTTAACTACAACGGGGTTTGTTTACAAAGTTGGGAGAGAAGTGGAGAGAAAGGAAAAAGAGGCAGTGGCAATAGTTCAAAGGTCACAAAAGTTTCAGGTCATGAAGGACTCGAAGGTCTCAGCAGAGATGGCACCATAGCAGCCAGCAACAGCGATCCCAAGACTGGGCTGGGCAGTACCGGACACCAGGCTGTTGAGTGCCAAAGGCAACAGCAGCAGGGGATGCGCCAGACATGTCAGGCAGGGACCAGTGTTACAAGAGCTGAGAGATGCTGGCATAAAGCCAGCAGCAACCAGCTCTTCTGGGGACACCCAGCACAGGGCCATTATTGTCATTCAGCAGGTGATGTCAGAGGCAGAGTCAGAGGTCAGGTCACTGAGGTGTGGTGCCAGAGGACAGGGATCAGTGTCACAGTTCTATGAAGGTCTCTGGAAAAATCCAATTGCCCCCTCAAGTCCTCTTCTAAGCTCCACACTCACCTTAAGCTGATTGGAGCCTTGCTTAAATACTCTCCCTTCGAACTTGATTGGTCCTTTGGGTTGATTGACACCCATGGGAGCTCCAATCAAATTGGGAGGTTTAGAATCTTAAATTTGCATAACTGCAAAAAAGGGGGATGGGGAGGGGAGTTGGTGGGAGGACTGCCCCAGTTAGACCTCATAACTGGACACTGGGAACCAAAGTGGGGGAGTGGCAGGTTGAGGGAGGAGGCTCCAATCCTGGCTGTTTGATTAATGCTGGTCAAGCTCCAGTCAGATCTGTTCATTCTCAAGACCATTTTCAATATCCCGGCGCCTGATGTGAAAGGGAAGAGCCTGCCCTGCCCAGATGGACTTGCACTGAGGTCACGGCAGACCCATGGGCTGGAGGGCTCCAAGAAACCATGGCTGAAGCTGGCCTCAGTGGGGCCAGAGGCAAACAGCACCCGATACCCTTCAGCAGGTTTGGGTTTAATAATTTAGGGGGCCCAGCTTCAAGAAAAGGCAAGGAAAGCAGAGAAAGAGAGCTGACTTCATGAATTCTGATTAAATCTGTTGCCATTCCCTGGTGTTCCACAGAGAACCCCGTAAGGTCCAGGCAGCCAGAGTGAGTGTGAGAATTGTAGTTACTTCCAAGGGAGTAAGCTGATTCCTCAAATTCGACCCTTGGCTGGAACCTTAGGGAAAATTCCCCAAGACTGGCAGTGCTCCAGATCTCCTCAGTGGAAAATGAGCACGAAGCTCCATGTAACCTGAGGCTGGACACTATCAAGGCTAGTTGCCAACCCTAGTGACATCCTCTGGGCATGGGCTGACACTTTTTCGTTGTTTATAAGGGATGTTAATGTGGGCCACTGTTTGGCTCAATACTGTCAGCCCAGGTTGGCAAAAAGTGGCCAGAGAAAACAAATCCCCACTATAGGCCTCTCCATTCTCCTGTCACCCTAGGTGCTGGTGTTCTGGGGGATGCTGGAGTCAAGTGTAAATCCAGGAGACAGAGAGTGTGTGGAATGGAGATTGCATTGTTAGGGAGATTAGAAACAGGACTCTTAGGCACAAATGGAAGCATCATTTGTGGACTTAGAAAGCATAATCTCTCTCACACACACACACACACACACACACACACACACACACACACACACATGCGCGCTCACAGCATAGATGGAAGACCAGGCCTAATTTTTATCTGGGGACTCACTGCCCTGGCTCCACTCTGCAGCCCTCCCCAAGCAGGCTGTCTTCATATCTCAAACTCCTTTAGGCACCTACTTGTTCATCATTCTTCCCAAATTTACCTGGAATGTTCCTTCAGCAATGCATTGTGTAATAGATCATTTTCACTGGGCCCATTTTCTCCAGAAGTTTATTTTGGATTGCACAGACTGACAAAACTTCCCCAAAAAGTTGGGAACCAACAGAATTTGTGTGTGTGTGTGTGTGTGTGTGTGTGTGTTTGCATGCAAATGTATTTCTATATATTTGCCAAGTAGCAACACCAAAAATTGAGCAAAATTATTAATTGCCTTTGTTCCATAAAATCACACTTGAACACCAAAAAAAGTAGGAAGAACATAATTTCAGAATAAAGAATAGTTGTTTTTAAAATCCCTCAGAGTTGATTAATTATAGATAGTCAAAGTTAATAAAACTGGAAAAATAAATATTTCAAGTAAAAATTAAATATGGTTACGTCCAAATAACTAAAATAACACAAAGTCCAATAGCTGTGCTCTCGAATATCAGCATGACGTATGCATCCTTCAAACCTTTTGTGGAGTGTTTATTTTTCCTAAAAGCATATTACAGTAGTCACAATTTTTCTATTATTCTGATCCTACCTTTACAACCACCATCTTTTAAACATTTCATAGCACAATGATTTTATTTATTTATTTTTTGTGTAGAAGAACTGTGTCGGAGGCCAGAGGTGTGGGGGGCGAGAGGATTCACCAGAGACAGAGTGGGGAGCAGAACAGGAATATCCACTGATACACACTGCTGAGGGGATAGCGGGTGAGACAGGAGAGGTCTGCTGTACCTTATGTAGGTTAAGGTCCTGGCTGGGGATTGAACTCAGGCTGAGGCAGTGATAGCACTGAGACTTAACCCTTTGGCCACCAGGGAAGGGCCTCATAATGATTTTAAATATCATCATAAACTTTGAGTATTTGGGGAAATTTCCATTGCAACTCAATGAAAAATACTTTTTATTTACATGTCTTACTCAGTAGGTCATTTCCAGACCTCTTGCACGATTTCACCATTTTCTACCAAAGTATATGTGACTCATATTAAGCTGTTATTCATGTTGTTTTTCCAAGTTTCATAAGTCCCTTTACATTTGTCATAATAATTTTCATTTTTCAAGTTGAAATCTGATCCAGTGTTGAAAAATAACTGCTATTTTTCCATCCTTCTCTCCAGGAGCCTTTGAGTTTTTCCAAATTACTTTCTTTTTTCAAATTCTTCCTTCCATATTCCTTCTCCTTTTTAGAAGACTGTTAATTTGACTTAAGAAAGTTTCTGTGCATTGTCCAATAGATTTTAGAATCGTAAGTTAGCCTTTAAAAAAAACACTTTTGCCAAGACCTCTTTTTAAAATTTCTTCATTCAGACTCACACTACAACAGCTTTTACTTATCTTTTTAATTATTAAATATTTTTTTCATACATCATTGTAGTCCCCATAGTTCTCCCACCACAATATTACCCATGAAACATCACCCTATTCTCTTGTGTTCATAAAACGGTTACCTCTTATTTTTTATTTATTTATTTTAAAATATTTATTTATTTATTTATTTATTTATTTATTTATTTATTTATTTATTTATTTATTTATGTATGTAAGAACTGGGGTCTAGGCCAGAGGTACTGGGGAGTGAGAGGATTCACAAGAGTCAGAGTGGGGAGCAGAACATGCAGATCTACTGAAATGCACTCCTAAGGGGAGCAGCAGGCAAGGCAGGGGAGGTCTCCTGTGCCATGTGGGTCAGCTCCCTGGCAGGGATCCAACTCATGCCCTCATGCCACAGTAGTGGCTGGTGATACCTTGATAGTGCTGAGACTTTAACCCTTGCACCACTGGGGAGGTCCAAAACAGCTACCTTTAATAGGTAAGGTACTTCAACCAGTGTTGGATAATTCTTATTTTGAAAGAATTAAATATGATCTTACTCATTAAAAGTTAGCAAAATTGTGTTGAATTCTCTTTTGCAAGGATATGGAACAGGTTTTTGCTCTTCTTGTAACCACATGTTCCCAATTTCTCCGAGCTCAACTCATCATATGGCTCTCTTCTCCACAAAGACTAATGTGGGGGAATATGTTTACTTTCTAAACCATTGTTCGTTATTCAGCATAAATGTCCACATAGCTGAATATTCTGAAATATCGAAGAAGTTGTATTGATCATTTGGGGAAAAAACACTCTACACTATTGATGTCAGGTGAATACTTCTTAGATGTTGTGACAGGAACTTAATTGCCACTTTGTGGCGGGAACACCATGAGGGACACAACAGTAGTGGAGCAGGTTTGCAAGGCATGACTCTGCTACTTGAGCAGAAGTTCTTGTGCTGTTTATTAAAATCATACAGGCTAGTAAAAGCTGATCATGTGACAATGGTATGAGGAATAAGGTCTGTAGGGTGGGATAGGAGTGGGGGGGCAAAGTTTTACAAGGGGTAGGAAAGGAGGCATCGTGACCATATGTTTGCGTCAGCTAAGTATGATGTTATCACAGGCAGAGTTATCCCGAGACTACCATGAAGATAGTCATGTAATCAGGTCAACAGGCCTAGGCGTCCCCAGGCCTGCCTGTGATATTCCGTAGGTAGTCAAGGAATGCTCTGCTGTGATTTGCAGATAGCAAATAGGTCACAGTTGCCCATGAGTGGCCAGATCATAGGAACCCACACTTAGAAGTAACACTATTCCAGCTCTGACGATCTCGGCAAAGCACCAGAAGTTGCTTGCCCACTTTGACACTTGCCATCATATTGGGGGCCACTCTGTCCTAGTGAAGCAGGGGGCTCCCTAAGAGGGGCACTCCTAAAGAACCCTTCTTTAAGTTAAATATTTTTATCACAGATGGCCAACAGGCACATGAGAAAATGTTCATCTTCACTTTTCATCAGGGAAATGCAAATCAAAACCACAATGAGATACCACTTAACACCTGTGAGAATGACCCATATCAAAAGACCAGAAACAAGAAGTGTGGACAAAAATGTGGAGAGAACGGAACCCTCTTATACTGTTGGTGGTAATGTACACTGGTCCAGTCCTTATGGAAAATAGTATGGAGGTTTCTCAAAAGATTAAAAATGATCTGCCATATGACCCAACAATTTCACTTCTACTTATGAATCCAAAGAATACAAAAACACTAATTCAAAAGGAAGCCTGCTCTCTTTTGTTCACTGCAGCACTACTTACAATAGTTAAGCCGTGGATACAAACTAAGTGCGCCCTAACAGATGAGTGGATCAAGACGTGATATAGATACACAATGAAATACTACTCAGCAATCAAAAAAGATAAAGTCATGCCATTTGTGGAAACGTGGATGGAGCCGGAAGGAATTATGCTAAGTGAAATAAGGCAGAAAGAAAAAGACAAATATGGGATGGTGTCACTGATATGTGGAATATAGAGAAACCAACAAAAGAGTCAGGTAAAGACAAAAACTAACACTTGAAAGCTGACTATAGAACTGAGGCATTGGGTGTGGAGGGGGAGAGGGGAAAGGAGAGAACAAAGTGGAGAGGAAGAACAATTAATTATGGTGGTGGATTATGGGTGTTTAGTGGTGGGTGTTATGGTAACAACATCTGAAGGTAGGGGATCCTATACTTTTGAAATACAAACAACAATGTAAACCAATGCTATCGCTATTAAAATATATATATATTTATTTTTAACAAACACACCATATTGCCCTGATTTTTGTTTTCATTTTGCTGTAGACCAGTGAGAACAGAAAGATGCAAGAAAGAAGAGAGACATGGGGTAACATCAGAGGAGGAAAGGCAAAGGGACAGAGGATTGGGAATGGGAAAAGATGGGGACAGAGGTCCAGCCAGAAGGCACTCTCCTGCCCTGAACTGACCCCGCATTCTGCTCTTACAAAATTGGGGTGGCCAGGTTTGAGAACTGGCCAAAGAGTAGAGCTGTGGCCAAGATCTTAGAGCAGGTGGTTCAGCAACCATCCCCACTAGTCTTGGAAACCCTGACCTGGCTCCACGCCGTCACATTGCAGATGTGGTCCAGTCTTGTGCTTATGATCTCCATGACCTGGATTTGGGAGGAAGACTGGGAGAAGGCTGGACACACAGGAGAAAGCACATAGGACTTGGAGTCAGGAGCTGGGGATCTAGGGCTTGCCTGCTCCAGGTCTCAATTTCCTCGTCTTAAAAAGAAGGTTCTGGGGGGCATCTGGGCCTAGGGGTTAAGGCTCAGCGCTATCACCACTACAGCATGAGTTTGATCCCCGGGCAGGGAACTAACCCGCATGGCACAACAGACCTCTCCCGCCTTGCCCACTACTCCCCTCAGCAGTGGATTTCAGTAGATCTGCCTGTTCTGCTCCCCACTCTGTCTCTGATGAATCCTATCACTGCCTGCCCCTCTGGCCTGCACCCCAGTTCTTCATGCAAAAATAAATAAATAAAATCTTTTTTTAAAAAAGAAGATTCTGAACCAGTCTTAAGTCATTTCTGAGGAAAACTGCAGCCCCTCCCTTAAAAAAAAATCCCTGCACATGAAATTTTTATAGAATTTCTGGGGCTCCACCACCCCTTCAGGACCTTAAATAAACTTCCCAGGGTTGGATCAAGAGCCCCCGTCCATCCATCCTCACATACAACTGGCCTCTAGGCCTTAACCTACCCTCTTTCCCGAGCAGTTGACATTTACTGATGAGGGGGCAGCACCCGACACCTCAGGGAAGGAGCAACTCTGTACAAAGAATTATTCACACAGTAACTGGGGCCACCAGGTGCTGCGTGGATGGGTAACTAGCCAAGATCAAAGCAGTAGGGCTTGGATCTGAAGAGTTTCAGAACATGACTATGCAGGGAGATGATACAGTGACCACAGGAATCTCTTTGTGGGGACAAAACCTCTGACCAGTCAAGGCAGGAGGGCAGTGGTAAGAGCTTGGGGTCCATACATAGGAAGCCCTGTTTTTGCATTTGACAGTGCTATTTAATCTTGTTATTTGGGCAAGGTACTTTATCTTGAAATTTTGTATTCTTCAGGCATAAAATGGGAATAAGATTTATGCAGCAGGGACCTCCCTGGTGGCGCAACAGGTTAAGTCTCAGCACTATGAAGCTATCCAGAACCACTGCAGCACGAGTTCAATCCTTAATCAGGGAGCTTCCCACATGGCACAGCAGACCTCTCCTGACTCGCCTGCTGCTCCCCTCAGCAGTGTATTTCAGTGGATCCGCCTGTTCTGCTCCCCACTCTGTCTCTGGTGAATCCCCTCAACCCATCCCCCCACACCTCTGACCTACACCCCAGCTCTTGTACACATAAATAAATCTTTTTTTTAAAAAAAGTTATCCAGCAGAAACTATGGTATACACAAAATATTTCTGGGCTTTCTTAAAATTCCCAGCATCCTTCCCCCACCCCCTTGCAGAAGTCTGTGGTCATGTGACTAGTTCCAGCCAATGGTCTGTGAGTGGAAGAGGTGTGTCACACACGGCTGTGGCATTTAAGAGTCCTGCTTCCTCTGTCTCTTTCTTCTATCTTCCATAAGGACTGAAGTGTGGCTACGTGAAGAAAAGTCTCCTGCCCTCTGTCAGACTTTATGTGAGTGGCAAATAAAACATTCTGTGCCTCGCCTCTGTAATTTCAGGAGTTCTCTGCTGTGATGGCCTGTTAGTTGCCCTAATACAGGTGCCTTATAGAGATAACAGACTTGCCCTCTGAGTACGGTGGAGGCTGTAATTCTTAGAAAAGAGACCTCCTGGAAATCAGAGCTCAGAGTGCCAGCCTGGTCAGGTTCTGGTGAGACTCCCTCTGGCTTGCAGATGGCTGCCTGCTCGCTGTCCTCACATGGCACAGAGAAGGGAACAGCAAGCTCTGTGATCTCCTCTCACATCGTGAGGGTACTTTCATCAAAACTAATTACCTCCCAAAGGCCCTGTCTCCAGGAAGCATCACAATGGGGGCTAGGGGTTCAATTCAGGAATATGGAGGCATACAACTCAGTCTACAGTATCTGCCCGCACCAAGACAGGTCCCCCAGATCTTTTCTTTAAAAGATAGGTAGATGAGAGTGGTGTGATTCCAGAGGGAAATCATGAGGGAGAACTTCCTCTCCCCAATCCCACTGATTGCTACATCCCAAAACCTTCCTCTTTCCTTCCTCCTCTGCCCTCGCCTTCATTTTTTAAAAGTTTTATTTATTTATGCATACAAGAGCTGAGGTGTAGGCCAGAGGTATGGGTGGTGGTTGGGTGAAAGGATTCACCAGGGACAGAGTGAGGAGCAGAACAGGCAGATCTACTGAAAATACACTGCTGAGGGGAGCAGTGGGCGAGGCAGGAGAGGTCTGCTGTGCCAAGGGGAAGCTCCCTGGTTAGCTTCGTAGTGCTGAGACTCACTCCCTGCGCTACCAGGGAGGCACTCCTCCCCTTCATTTCACCCCCACACCTTGACTTTCAGACAATATACAAGTTTTTACACAATTACATGGCTCCTTAGCACTGGAAGAGGTCTTAGGTCTTAGGGCTCATCTTATCTTACCTCTTGATTCTTACAGATGACTAAACCGGGGCCCAAGAGCAAATGAAAAGGCCCAGAGGTGGGTTAGGTGGTGCAAAACAAATAATAAGGGGTGGAGTGAGGTGGGGCAACTTGGAGTCATCACATCAACCAGGAAGTCATTTTAATTTCAGCATGTATTTTGCATAGTTTTTATTTATTTATGTTTTGGCTGGGGACAGTGCAGTTTATTGACAGCACGTGACAAGGTAGGACTCCCGGACCCCTCCCCTTCCCCAGGGGATCTGGGCTGGATCTGTGACAGGTCAGGAGAATCTCAGTGTGCTGGACAGCGGGGGAAGGACTCCCTGGCAGCTGAGGGCGCCTTTCTTCTTCCTGTGCGCTGCGGGGTCCAGGGGGCTCTTACGCCTTGGAAGCCGTGTGGCCCATGAGGTCCACCACCCTGTTGCTGTAGCCAATTAACTGTCATACCAGGAAATGAGCTTGACAAAGTGGTCCTTGAAGACAGTGCCAGCCCCAGCATGGAAGGGGAAGGTGCGGGTCTCACTGTTAAAGTCACAGGACACAGCCTGGTCCTCAGTGTCCCCCAGGATGTGCTTGAGGGGGGCCTGTGACCCCTGCCTCACCACCTTCTTGACGTCATCGTATCTCAAGGTTTTCTTCAGGCGGCAGGTCAGATGAACAACCGACACTTTGGGGGGGCGACATGAAGCCGTGCCAGTCAGCTTCCCGTTCAGCTGAGGGGTGGCCAGTAGAGTCGGGGATGATGCCCTGGGCAGCCCCTCAGCCATCACCACAGCTTCCGCTTCCCAGAGGGGCCGTCCATGGTCTTCTGGGGCCAGTGATGGCACAGACCGTGGCCACGAGTCCCTCCACGATGCCAAAGCCATCATGGATGACTTCGGCCCGGGAGCCAAGCAGCTAGTAAGCAGGAGGCGCTGCTGACCATCTCGAGGGAGCCGTCCTGCTTCTCGCGGTTCTCACCCATCACAAACACCGGGCATCGGCAGAAAGGGCAGAGATGATGACCCTGTGCCCCTCCTTCAAGTGAGCCCCGGCCTTCTCGAGGGCAGTGAAGACACCAGTGGCCCCCGCAACATATTCGGCACCAGCATCACCCGTTTGATGCTGCCGGGATCTCGCTCCTGGAAGACAGAGCTGGACTTTGCTTGAATGACGAGCTTCACAGTCTCAGCCCTGAGGTGCGGTTGAACTCGCCCTGGGTGGGATCACACTGGGACACGTAGACGTAGTCGAGGTCAGCGAGGGGTCATTGATGGTAACAGGGTCCACTCTGCCACACTTAAAAGCAGCCCCAATTCTTGCAGTCCCTCTGCACCGCGGTGTCCGAGGGCAGCGCGCGCACAACCAGGAGGCACAGAGAGCGTCACAGTTTTTTTAAAATAAAGTTGTTTTCTTTTTTTACAGTGTTAAGTTTTTATTCGGAAGAAATGCAGATGGAGGTCCCTAAAATCTATAATCCAAGGCAGGAATCTATGTCCAAGACTGGAGTCGGGGTCTCCCAGGGGCGCTGATCCTCATTGCATCCCTTCCGGAGGCCTGCGGAAGCTGGAAAGGAGAAAAGCTTTCCGCCTGCTTCCCCCCCCCCCCCTTTCTGGGCTCTCTTTAGAGCAGCTTGTGACCATTAACTCCCTCACGCCCCACCTCCAGCTGCCTCTAAGGCACTCGTCTGTGGTAGAAAAGGGGATTTATCCTGACATCCTCGAGTGCTCTATCAGATCTCTGCTGCCCCTGACCATGGCCACAGGTTTGGTGCTCCTCCTCCATCTTGTGGGGGTCCTGCTCCCCTGCTGGGGCAAGTTCCCGCTGTATAAACACGGGCTTCTGAAGGTGAGCCAAAGGAGCATTTGGAACCTTCCACGGCTGTGAAGGGTGGAGGCAGAGGCATCAGAGTCAAGCCAAAAGGCACTGGTTGGGTTTAGAGAGAAATGGGGGTGGGGGTAGGAACCACGGCAAATTGGGAATTAGTTCTCAGACAGGAAACTTATGTGTTCCCAAAAGGACCTCAAAGTCCTGTTTCACCGCCCTGGCAGCCCTGGAGGAGAAGGAAAGTGTACTTACAATATGCAATCCCTGCTCTCCCTATCTAGCGCCCCCTTCATGACAGTCTTAGTACTGCCACCCCCACATTCCCTGCCTGCTCTACTTCTCCTTCCAGCGCTGATTCTTCTCTCTCCACTAAGGGGTGATCTAGGAGTATTTGCCCTTGCCCTCCAGCACAGGTTACCCTTTGGGACCCACAGAGATAATGGGGGCAGGACCTAGGAAGGGTGAGGCAGAGGCAGAGGGAAAAGTCCTAATGCCTCACCCTTCCTTTCCCCTACTCTTCTTAGTGCTCTTGTGGGTGGGAGTGGAGAGATCTCCTGGGACCTGGGGTTGACCATCTCCTGGTTTCTCTTTCTGGATCCCTGGGACCTTGGCAATGCTGGGAACCCTCCCCAACACTCCCGTATTGCTAGAGAGCTGGTGACTCAGGGCTTGTCCCCACAGAATGAAGGGGCTGGGTGCTCCCACCACGATCAGTGCTTCAGTGACTGTTGCCTCCTGAACTTGGACTCCGGTGGTAGCTTCTGTGCCCTCAAGACAAGAAAAGGCATGCCGTGCTTGCCCCAGGTGAGGCTCTGGGGTGGGTAGAGCCCTCTTCAACTCCCCACACCCCACTGGTAAGTAGAATGGGGGAGGTTAAAAAAGACCACACATTTTTCACTCTGCATATAGTTCCCTTTCCCATTCTCCATCTGGCAAACTCCTCGTCATCCTGCAATACAGCTACAGCCACCTTCTCTGGGAAACCTCTGCAGGGAGCTCGCACAGCCTTGGCTCATAACTTCAGCAGAATGTGAGTCCCCTGATTAGTTAGGGCTGCTATCTGCTGCCTGCTGGTTGTAGCCCTTTGCCTGCCAGGACTAGATTGCAGCTTATTCATCTGAGCCCAGCTTAGCGCCTGCACATAGTAGACACTCAACAAATAAATGTCTGTTGAATGACTGTCTCTCTCCCCTTACATCACTGAGGCAAAGTAGGCGGCAAAGACCTTCCCCCCAGCAATCCCTACCTCCCTGCCACAATGACCTATCATTTTTGAGAGGCGCCTGGCACAGCAGTGAAAAGACACAGCTTTGGATTTGGGCTTGAATTTATTTTTTATAGATTTTTTCTTTAGTAATCTTTTTTTTTATAGATTTATTTATTTTTGCATACAAGAACTGGGGTGCAGGCCAGAGGTGTGGGGCGGCAAGAGGGTTCACCAGAGACAGAGCGGGGACCAGAACAGGCAGATTTACTGAAATACACTGCTTAGGGGAGCAGCGGGCGAGACAGGAGAGGTCTGCTGCGCCATGTGGGAATCTCTTGGCTAGGCATCGAACTTGCGCCGCAGCCATCGATAGCACTGCAGCCACCTACAGCTCCATAGCCACTGACAGCTCTGCAGCGCTATGCTTAACATGTTATGCCATCAGGGAGGCCCCAGGCTTGAATTTAAATCTTAGCTTTACCACCCTCTGATTTTATGACTGCAGACAGCATGCTTGTGCTCTCTGAGGCTTAGTTTCCTCAGCTATAAAAAGGGGCCAAAAAAAAAAAAGGGGGTAGCCAAACAGGGGGCCTCCCTGGTGGCCTAGGGATTAAGTCACAGTGCTACTACCTTGAAGGCCCATCACGATGGGCTGAGTTCAGGCCAGGGAGCTAACCCCATGGAACAGCAGACCTCTCCCCCGCTGCTCCCTTCAGCAGTGTATTTCAGTGGATCTGCCTGTTCTGCTCCCCACTCTGTCTCTAGTGAGCCCTCTCACCACCCCCCCACCTTCATCCTCTGGCCTACACTCCAGTTCTTCTATGCATAAATAAATCTTTTAAAAAAAGAAAGAAAAGAAAAACCAAAATGACGATTCTTCACTTTAAAAAAAAAAAGGGTGTGTGTGAACTTACCCCACCAAGTTGTTGGGAGGGGTATGTGGTCCAAGGGAAGACAGGGCGTGGTTGAGGTTGGTTGTTCTTACACCCGGCGCCTGCTCATCTTCTCTCCTCTGGCCCTGGGCCCAAACTTTCCCAGGGAGGATGGGCTTGACCTCCACATCTCTGTCAGGGACAGACTGTCAGCTGTTAGTGCCCCACTGAGGTGGCCAGGCCCCTGCCGTGGCCTACCCTAGACTGAAGTGGCTGTATGGGCTTTCCACTGTGAGCATCTGATCTACTTGAGCTAATCTAACCCTCACCCTGGGAGGTGGGTTACAATTTTTATCCCCATTTGGAAACTGAGGCAGAGAATCTCATTAACTTGCCTGAGGCCATGGTCTTATAAACTGGAGGGCTGAGATATTCTAGGTCTCTCTCACTCCATCTGCTGTGCTCTTGCTCTTGCTCCTGCTCCCCAAGAAGTTTAAATTCCCTTCTTCCTTGCACCTTGGTGACCCTCAATTCTCGTACCTATTCCCCACAGACCAAGGGAGCCATCAACATCATGTGTCCCTGCCGATGGGGTTTGAATTGCATATCCAAGGACCTGAACTGTCCCCGCCGGTGCTACCTGATGTAGAGGAAACCGGCTGTTCACTGCCACTCCTTCCACTCTCCCTTGGGGCCAGAGGTCTCATGTCCTCATCATGCTCGAAATCCAGCTCCTGATAAAGTCATTTTCTGACTCTGGCCTCTGTCTGCACTTTCTAGGAGAGGGAACCTGATAGGGATTGTTCCAGTGGGGAGCAGAGGGGGTCAAAAGGAGAGATTGGAAGCATCATAGAGCTTCCCATGGGATTAGTCTTGTTGGGCGGCATGGTGGATCAGGGAAGAATTACAGTAAAGGGATGTGGGTGAGAGGAGGCAAGGACCAAGTCTTGGGATGGAGGGCTGTGTGGGAGGGGCAGGGATGAGGAATGAGCTTAGAGAGCATATGTTAGGGTGCCCATGGATGGGTATGTGGTAGGAGATTGAGAGGTGGTATCTGCTTTGCAAAGGGAGAAAAAGGGTAGAGGTAATTTAGAGAGTGTTTGTGAGCATGTGTGTGAAGTGTAAATGCAAAACTGTAACTGTATTGGGAAATTGGCCCAATGCATTGATATCTCCTCTGTGTCAGTTCCATTTTAGGGATAAAGGAATTGAAGCTTAGAGAGCTACAAGGTCACATCATAAGGGTAACAGTGAGGATTCTTTGTGTGGTGATAAGCCAAAAAACCACCCCAAACTGTTCTAAATAATGAGAGAATTTATTGGTGGTCAGAACTGAAAGTCCTGAAGCAGGGTGGACCTCAGGTCTGGCTGGATCCAGCAGCTCCATGACCTTCAGGCTGAATTCCTTCCTAGTAGCTGCAAAAGTTCCAGGTATTGCCTTATAAAAACAGCTAAGATTTTTGAGCACTTGTATATTCCAGACACTGTGCAAAGTGGTTTTCTATCTGTGTTAAGTCACCTTATTGTTACAAGGTTACTAATAATTACTATAATTACCCTTATTTTACAAATAGGGTATTGGGGATCAAAGGACTCTTCTCAATGAATGGCTCAGAGTACAGAGTAGGACTGGGATTTGAACCCAAGCTATTTTGCTCCAGAGTCCAGGCTCTTAACCACAGATTTCCCCTCACATGTGCATATTAAGCTATGTAGATAAGAAAAACATATCTGTCTGCCAATTCTCAACAAACATTCTAAGGAAGATTCTGATTGGATTAGCTAGGTCTCCAAGTTCACCCCTGAATCAATCATTGGAGTGGAATTTGCTGATTGAATTAGCCTGGATTATGTGCAAGGGTCAGGGTGGAGTCAGCCTCTCTGGGGAAAATTCTTTTTTTAAAAAAATATTTATTTATTTATGCATACAAGAGCTGGGGTGCAGGCCAGAGGTGTGGGGGTTGAGAGGATTCACCAGAGACAGAGTGGGGAGCAGAATAGGAGGACTGACTGAAATATACTGCTGAGGGGAGCAGTGGGTGAGACAGGAGAGGTCTGCTGCGCCATGTGGGAATCTCCCTGGCTGGGGATTGAACTCGTGCAGCAGTGAATGTGGATATGCTGAGACTTAACGCCTTGTGCCACCAGGGAGGCCTCCCTGGGGAAAATTCTGACTGGGCTGGGTGCAGGCGTTACCTGGCGTCTGCAGAGAGGGCAGAGCGTCCCCTACTGCATCCACTTTCCTGGCCACATCCTGATGAGGATGCCTGGCCTCAGCTCTGATGTCTATCCCTACTCTTCTGGGTCAGACTAAGAACTCTGAGGTTCTACCTCACCCCGAGTTCAGTCTACCCTGGGGGCCTCCCTGCCCTGGACCCATTCACCACCCTTCATTAGTTCTTACACCTTACACAGAGATCAGGACCTGTTTTCCTCCTATATTAAATCTTGATCATTTCCCCATGTCATCAAAGTATTTTTTAAAACATTAGTAACTAGGGCCTCCCTGGTGGTGCAGCGGTTAAGCACAGAGTTGTGGAGCTGTGGAGCTGTGGGCAGCGGAGATGCGAGTTCGATGCTGGCCGAGGAGGTTCCCACATGGCGCAGCAGACCTCTCCTGCCTCACCAGCTGCTCCCCTCAGCAGTGTATTTCCTTCAATCTGCCTGTTCTACTCCTCACTATGTCTCTGGTGAGTCCTCTCACTCCCCCACACTTCTGGCCCACACCCCGGTTCTTGTATTTATTTAAATAAATCTTTTTCTTTAAAAAATAAAAATAAAAAATTAAAACATTAGTAACTTTCTAATTTTTATTGTAACTGTGGACCATATTTTACTTAACTATTTTCCTGTGGGTAGGCATTAAGATCAATTCTCAATCCAAACCATCTATGTATATTTTTAAAGATTTATTTATTTATATATACAAGCTGGGGTACAGGCCAGAGGTGTGGGGCGGCGAGAGGGTCACCAGAGACAGAGTGGGGAGTAGAAAGGCAGATTAGAAATACACTGCTGGGGCCTCCCTGGTGGCGCAGCGGTTTAGCGCTGTGCTGTGGAGCTGTCAGCAGCGGCGAGTTTTTGACGCCCGGCCGGGGAGAATCTCACATGGCGCGGCAGACCTCTCCTGCCTCTCCTGCTGCTCCCCTCAGCAGTGTGTTTCTGATCTGCCTGTTCTGCTCCCCGCTCTGTCTCTGGTGAACCCTCTCGCTGCCCCACGCCTCTGGCCTGTACCCCAACTTGTATGTATAAATAAAAAAAAAAATCTTTAAAAAAATAAAAAGAAAAAAAGAAACACACTGCTGAGGGGAGCAGCGGGCCAGGCAGGAGAGGTCTGCCGCGCCATGTGGGATTCTCCCCGGCTGGGCGTCGAACTTGCGTCGCTGCTGCCGATAGCTCCACAGCGCAGTGCCTAACTGCTGCGCCACCAGGGAGGCCCCAAACTATCTATACACTTTAGGATACAAGTTTATAGGTACAGAAATGAAAACCTACTCTCCTGATGGTTTAAGCAAGGCAGATGACTTCTCTCTTACCTGATTGTAGAGGCTGGAGGGAGGCTCTGCTGAGTGACGTTGTCCCCACCTCCACCTTCCCATTACCCTGCTCAGCCATCTGCTGCTCTGCTGCTCTGCTCCTTTTAAAAATGGTGCTTTTGTTTTTTTTTTTTTTTACAAAAGTTACAATATTTTACAACCAGCACACAGAAGCATATCTATATTTGCACCTTGGGGGTAAAAGTAGAAGAGCTTTGGGACCTCCAAAAAAGCCCTCCTGAGGGTAGAGGGGATCAGTTTCTCCAGATACACCAATTGGGAAGCTCTTTCTTAAAATGCTTTTTTCCACCCTATAGTCATAATTAACACATCACCATATCTGCTGGGTTTACATTCCAGTCGGAAGAAAGGGGGTAAAGGAAGCCTCCCTGGTGGCGCAGGAGTTAGTCTCAGCATAATGAAGCTATCCACAGCCACTGCAGCACGAGTTCGATCACCCTCCAGAGAGCTTCCCACATGGCAGAGTAGACATCTCCTGTCTCACCCACTGCTCCCCTCAGCAGTGTATTTCAGTCAGTCTGCCTGTTCTGCTCCCAGCTCTGTCTCTGGTGAGTCCTCTTACCACCCCCCACACCTCTGGCCTAGACCCCAGTTCTTGTATGCATAAATAAATAAAATTAATCTGTAAAAAAAGAGAAAAAGGAAAGGAGGTAGAAGGACAGCAAATGCACACCCTTCCTAAAAGAGGTGGCCTGCGTTTCACTTATACTCCATTGGGCAAAACTTGTCACATGGCTGCAATTAGCTGCAAGGGAGACTGGGAAATAGAGTTTTCACCTGGATATCCGTGTGGGAAATTATAAAGATTGGGGGGAATCTATGATTTAAAGACAAAAGGAAATTGTATGGTGGGGAAAACTCACTGCCCTCAAAACCCCTCATTATTATTTTGCTAGGCAAAGGGAACTTGGAGCCAGGATCTGTTAGGCAACTCTTGACCTACACCTTTATTACAGGACTGTGCAATTTTTGGCTTAACTATGGCCTTAGCAAGTGGTATTGAGGGGTTTGCGATGATATGATGTTAGGAGCTACTATGAAGACATTTGTCCAGCGCTGAGAGAAGACCAAGGCAACTGCTGATCTGCCAGCATCCAAACAAATGCCAAACAAATTCCTGTCTCTGGACTTCAGGATTCATGAGAAACATAAGCTGCTATTTATTTAAGCCACATTTGCTTGGGATTTTTTTGTTACTTAGAGCTGAATCCAGTCCTACCTCATAAACTTAGTGATTACTCTAAGGATTTGTTGATCTTCAAGCTATAGACTCCTGAGGCTGGGAGAGCACCATAATTCCATTGAGTTCAAGGTCTTCCATGTTTTGTGTGAGCCTCTCTCTGTAATCCCCACTCAGGGGTCAGCGAATCTTCACTGGCTCATCTCAGTGACAAGGACCCCAGGCCTAAGGTAATCCAGGTTTGAAGGCGCCGGGGGGATTCATATTTCTTATATTAAGCCCAAACTGAATTCCCTATAATTCACCTATTTGTCGTAGTACAGAAATTTGAGAAAGAACGGGGAATGATAGAAGCAGTGTGGGGTGAGGTGTCAGCTTTTTCTCATGATGTGACATTTGGTAAGTTGTTTGACCTCTCTGAATCTTTTATTTATAGATAATTTTATAACTTTAAAAAATAAGGCAAATATATATAATTTATTGATAAAATAAAAATTCTCTTAGGATCATTTTCCAATGCAAAGCAAGTCCATGGCAATTGTTAGTCGTCTGACCCCTTAACACAGATTGTGTCAGCTACCTATTAGCTCTGACAGCTCAGAACAGTGTGTGTGCTTGTGGGTTGTGTGCTTGTACCCCTGTCTGTCTGAGAACTCTAGAACACAGCTCAGGGAGGTGTGATTACTCCCCAGAAATGGAGACATTCCCAGCCAGAGTGTCCTTGCTTTGCAATCTTGTCTCAGGTCTGTCCAGGCTTGTCCTATCTGGTCCCAAACCCATCCCTCCTTCCCTCCCCACATCTGACATCTTCCCTGATGTGACAAAGGCTTAAGGTGACATCAACGAAAACACTGATTCAGCAAGAACACCCAGGAGCCTGGGGAAGGTTTGCAGGATAGGCTTTAATCACCAAGAACCCAATCCGAAAACAGAGGCTCTGGTGGAGGAGCTGAGCAGTCAGGGGCAGTGGAGAAGGAGCGTTCTTTGAAGTGTGGGGCTGGGTGTAGGGTGGTTTCACTGGGTGCAGGGTGATTTCACTCCTTGGAGCGACGGCCAGCGTCAAGGCAGGTGCCAAAGTTGGTGTTGGTGATAGAGCCCACAATGGTCTTGTCCACCTCACAGGTCAGGCCCCGCTCACAGGGACACTTGTAGTAAACCCCATAGAGTGTCTGCAGAGACATGCAACCAGAGGGCTCATAGGCTGTGGGGGCTCCTTGGGCATCGCTTGCCACCTGCCTGACCCTGAGAATCCACCCACCTCACTTGTCTTTTCAATGGTGCTTCTCCTGACTGCCTCAGCAGGGGGCGCTGTGGGCCAGGTCTGGTCTCCATTCCTTTGGTCGCTTGCTGCGACTAACTTCATCTCTCTGAGGAGCATTTATTTACCCTCCCGTGAAATAGGGATAAAAACTCCCTGCCTCCACGCATCTCACTGGCCCGTTGTGAGGGTGGAGAGAGGACAGGATAGGAAAGTGCTTGGAAGCCTGTCGATGTTCCGCTCTTCATCCCCGGGGGGTCCAGGTTGAACCTCTTCCTGATCCCAGCTGGAAGCCTCAAGGGTGCGTTCCTTCTCGGAGCTGTCCCTCTCCCCACAGCCACCCCCGCACAACTCCTGCGCACCCACCTTGGCAGAGCACTCGCTGTTCTCGCTAGCCTTGGGTGCGCAGCGGGCCAGACTCATTCCGGTGTCACGATGGCAGCAGCGGCTCTTGCACTGCGCGCTGTTCAAGCAGAGCTCACCCTCTTCCTGTGGGAGCAGCGAGTCAGGCCAGGGCGCTCCTCCCCGAGTCCTCCCCGCCCCTCACCCACCGCCTGCTGTCGCTGACAATGCCTCCGCTGGTGGGGGCGCGTGTGCAGGACTCTAACCCTGGGCCGAGAGGTCTCTCTGCCCACTCCAAGCCCTCACCCACCTGAGAAATGGGCAGTGGAGTGCCAGAAAAGCAGTCCTGGGATGGTTGGGGGGTGAGGGGGGAAGAGGCAGGATACCCTGCCTCTAGTCTCCACTGCACAACACCTCTCTGGTGACTCCTGATAAGTTACTGGCCCTCCCTGTGCCTCAGTGTTCCTGTCTGATAGGTGCACACGTGACCCCCAAACCTCTCTGGACTTCATATTCCTTTGGGGAACCTGTGAAAGTTGAAGACCATCCAGAAACTCCTCCTTCCCCCTCCTCACAGATTTCTCTCTCTCTCTCCCTCTCTCTCTCTCTCTCTCTCTCTCTCTCTCTCTCTCTCTCTCGGGTTATTTGGACTAAATGAGCAAATATTCCCAGGTGTTTAGAACTGTGTCTGGCACACAATCTAGTCGCCAGTGTAGGTCAGAAACCAGAATCACTGGGGAAGCTTGCTAAATACTGGGACCATCTGAGATATGGTTTCCAGTGTGGGAGCCCAGGGGGCCCTGGGTTTTTATCAAGCTCCCTCAGTCTCTGCGCATGCTCCATGCTCATCAGCCTCTCCTGGAGCCCCTGGGGAAGAGGTACCTCCCCCACCATCTCCTGGGCAGCCCCATCTGAGGATATCGTAAGTTAAGATTCAAGTTTAAAAAATCCCCCCTGGTGTTTCGGGTGACTCCTCCCCTGAAGAAATTCTTACCAGGTTGATAATGATGCCCCGGGGGTCAGGAACAGCATAGGCCACTGTGAGGACAGCGACAAGCAGAAGGACAAGGACCTTCTCCATGGTGAGTGGGCACTGCTGGTGTAGGCAGCAGCGGAAAGTCAGGTGGTAGAAGGCAAAGTCAGCTGGAATGGTGGGGCTATAAAAGGGGACCTGTCCACGTGTGACCCAACTTCCCTATCTTTAGGGCCTGCCGTGAGCAGACACCCAGCTGTGGCCAATCTGCTGGGGGCAGTGGGGGGGTGTCCTGATAAGGTGGCTGGGCGGACAGCTGGGAACCCAGTACCTTTTGCACATGCATGTTTATCCATGTGTGGGGCAATGTTTCATCATGGTTAAGAGTGGGCTCTGGAACGAGTTAATAGCTGGGCAGTTTATCTTTCTGAGCCTCCGTATCTGTCACTTGAGGATAATTTCAAGAATTTTGAAGGTTAAGTGAATTAACATTAATATGTTACATAAGTATGATAAGTATGTGTGTGTGTACAGACACACATGCATACATGCGCGTATATATGTACCTCACCAGAGGCTTGTGCATGTAAGCAGTATGCAAGCATTTGTCACTATTGTCATTTCTGTTATTTACTCCCAGTGTCCAGAGCTTCTTGTCAGGGCTGTGGCTAGGATGAGGAGTGCAGCACCTAGGATGTGAGCATTTGTTAGTCTTGGCTGAGAACGAGGAGTCTCGTGAACCTTGGGTGACCTAGGGGCTGGAAGCTGGGAAAGACACAGCTGAGTGTGCTCAGGTGTGGGACCAGAGCAGGTTTCCTGAAGGACTGGTTGTTGCTGCCAGGAACTCCATCCAGTCCCTGGAGGTGGAAGTTTGGCTCCAGATTGGGTTGCCTCCAGCTTTGATCTAGTCAAACTTGGCTTCCAAACGCAGCACTAACTAGCTCCCTGACCTTGGACAAGTTATTTGCATTTCGTGAGTTCCACAAGCCTCAGTTTCCTTGGGTACTTCAGACTTAAATAAAACAAGGTATGTGGGAGAGCCTGGCACATTGTAGGCACTCAGTCACTGTACTGCCACCCCCTTGCTCTCATCCTTACTCTCCTGGGGAGGTGGCATATAGGGAAGCAGCTAGAGGAATCCTCCAGAAGACCCTCAAAATAAGAGAAACTCACTTGATTCCAGAGACACAGAAATAGCATGCGTAAAGGAACACTATCCTCTCTTATTTTTGTGGAAACCAGTGTTTAAAACAACTTTTCCCCATTAGCTCATGCTGGCCCCTCCTTTTCTCCTCATTTTCCCTCCCACCTCCAATTCTCCTGGAAGCTGAGCCAAAAGAAGTGTGTGTGTGTGTGTGTGTGTGTGTGTGTGTGTGTGTAAATTCCCTTCCCTTCTTACAAATGGAGTTTAGGAGGCTGGGAAGGAGGGCCAGGAGAAGCTGTTTTAATCTGTGAATAGCAATATATCCAAAGATCAGAGCTTGGGCCACCCTGTCACCGCCAAATGCCAATAAAGTAGAGGCGGAATTGAATCTTCAAGGTGTGCTTTCATCAGACAGCCAGCAGTCTGGAAGATGGAGGTTAACACCTTAAAGAAACTGCCTTAATATTTCATTTCCAGCGGGCTTTTTATAGTGAGTTAAACAAAGACACTTGTTCAGCGGTGAGCAGACCTTCACCTCTGCCAGGACCCTTGATGTGCAGCCCCCAGAGTTCCTTATTGCTCCCCTGGACACCTGGCCTCAAACATGTCTAGTGTGCTGAGTCTGGTCTTCTGATGGCACTGGCTCCCCACATTCCTCCAGATGTGTCCTTTGGCTGGAAAATTAACTCAGAGCAGAGAAGCCATAGACAATGTGCGTGTGCAGATTTCTCACTCTACCACACATAGTGTCCTACCCAGCCCCCTCCTCTCCCTAGCCCCTATCAGAACTGTGAAGTGTTTTAGTCCGATCTCTAGCTGGTTTCACAGCCAGCTTCCCAGAGGTGAAAGAATGGCGTTTTCCTCCCTTACAAATGAAGAGTGTAGCCAAGAGAATGCTGACCATGTATGTGTTTCCAAAATGTAAGCAAGGTTTTTTTTTTTAATCTTTTTTAAAAAAGATTTATTTATTTAAGGCCAGAGGTTTGGGGTTGTGAGAGCATTCACCAGAGACAGTGGGGGGCAGAACAGGCAGATTGACTGAAGCACACTGCTGAGGGAAGCAGTGGGCGAGGTAGGAGAGGTCTGCTGCTCCATGTGGGAAGCTCCCTGGCCAGGGATCGAACTTGTGCTGCAGTGGCTCTGGATGGCTTCATAGCACTGCACTTAACCTGTTGCACCACCAGGGAGGCCCCAAAATGTAAGCGAGATTTAAGTGCTTTTTGTAACAAAACCTCCAAAGGTTTAATCACGCCTTTTCCAATGTAAAGAGTGTTTTGCTTTGGAGTTCTCTCCTTAAAAACAAACTGAGTTCTGGTTCCCACATGCAATCATATAGATTAATCTCACAGGCTTAATGTTGACTGAGCAAAGCAAAGAATAAGCTGTGTGATTCCATTCACATGAAGTTCAAGAGGAAGCAAAACTAACCCATGGTGATAAAAGTCTATAAGGTTTACCCCTGGGAAAGATATTGACTGGGATGGGGCAGGACAGAGCCTTTTTGAAGTGACGGAATTGTTCTAAATCTTGATCTGGGGTGTTGGTGACATACATAAAAATCCATCTAGTGGTGTGGTTAATATTTTAGCACTTTCTGTATGTAATGTAGATACTATGCCTCAATTAAAAAACAAACAGAAGGAGGGCCTCTCTGGTGGCGCAGAGGGTTAGGTCTCAGCACTATGAAGCTATCAGCCGCCACTGTGGCACACCGAACCATGTGGCGCAGCAGACCCCTCCTGTCTCGCCTGCTGCTCCCCTCAGCAGTGTACTTCAGTAAATCTGCCTGTTCTGCTCCCTGCTCTGTCTCTGGTGAATCCTCTCCCCCCAACACCTGTTGCCTACACCCCAGCTCTTGTATGCATAAATAAATAAATCTTTAAAAAAACAACAACAAGCAGAAGTAGCAAAATTCCCCCTGGTTAAGTCTTACCACCTGGAGTGGTGGGGTTTGGGGTGCTGTCAGGCATCCTGGTTTGTGGGGTGGGTATTGTGGCTTAGACTGGAGATGTGGCAACCCCCCTCTTGAGTACCTCTTAGACTATGTTCTCCAACACCTATCCCCCATGACCTCCCCCCACAAACATGGGCAGGCCCCTGTTGGCCATGATAGCAAATGAGCCCATTTTTTTTAATTCAAAAATATTTTTATTTTATCTTATAATTTTTTTGTTATTATTATTTATGTCTTTTACATTATTGTGTATTCCCCCGCAGGTTTCCCACCACCAAGTCACCTGTGAGCCATCACCATAGTCCCTTGTACGCTTTTCTCCCCTATTTTGAGCCCCTATCCTCCCCCTCCCTCACTGAATGTCTCTCTTTTATTTGGTTCCCCTATATTCCTGCTATAAGTAAAACCATTCAATATTTTTTTTCCTTTTGGCTTATTCCACTGAGCATGATCCCTTCCAGCTCCATCCATGCTGCTGCGAATTGCATGCGTTTATCTTTTTTTTTTTTTTTTTTTTTTTAAAGATTTATTTTTTATTTATACATACAAGCTGGGGTACAGGCCAGAGGCGTGGGGCGGCGAGAGGGTTCACCAGAGACAGAGTGGGGAGCAGAACAGGCAGATCAGAAGTACACTGCTGAGGGGAGCAGCGGGCGAGGCAGGAGAGGTCTGCCGCACCATGTGGGATTCTCCCTGGCCGGGCGTCGAACTCGCGTCGCCGCTGCCGACA